>VZRW01011677.1:356537-657781 GCA_013398125.1 Aegotheles bennettii | reverse complement strand
TTTTTTTTTTTTCCAGCTGCATTTTTTGCTGTTAAAGAGGAAAAAAAGAGAGAACAGGATGCAGTATGTAATCAGATCTGATCTGGAAACCTCTGTGCTATCAGGGTGGGACTAGCAACAGTTCAGGGACATTCTTGATTCTTTGCTGCTAACAAGAACATAAAAATTTCATTAGATATTAGTAAAAACTTTTTCACCATGAAAACCATTGGTGGCTAAGCATTAGAACAGGTGCCCAGACAAGTTGTGGAATCCCCACTGTTCGGTTAGGTACAACCCTCAGCAGCTGGCTCTAACTTGAAAATTGACTCTGCTTTCAGGACATTGTAGCAGATGACTTCCAGAGATCCCTTCCCTTTTATTCCATGATTCTAAATATGCATCCAGATATTTGGAGATGAATTTATCACTTGTTATTCTACTAACTTCACTAAATTCTGTCTAAAAAATTTGTCTGCATGCCACTACAGCAGGTGGAGATGTTAATTTTGACTTCAGTTGGAATTAGTACAAGTTCTGAGTCTCTGTAGTCCTGTTTCAGTGCCCATTAAATCAGACCTTTTGCTATTCTACTTCATTTCTCTAATTTCTCTAATCCATCTATACATGTGACATCTATAGCTGTGTGTGGGAGGCAGTTCCACAGTGTAACTGTATGAAAAAACACTATTCTGTAGCCTGAAAGTTTATCTACTTTTTAAATTGCATTCCTTCCCATTGCCTTCCCTCTGCAATTTGACACAAGTTTGTCAGAGCATTTCTATGAAGGAAAAACAGTAAAAAAACCGATCTGGAATAAAGGAGCTTAGTACATAACACTGGATTGGGAACTGTTAACCATGACAGAAGATGAAAGTGTTGAAATTTGAATGATCATCCTGGGCAGTGTGTTTCTACCTCGTCCTCAATGCTAATAGGCCTTGGTTATGATAGGAAGATGTTTTGCATGCAGAAGTTACAGCCTCTTCTAAAAGCAGGACTGGTGTGCAATGGATTATTTCTCAGAACTTGCTGACTAGCAGGAAGCCCTCAGCTGGTTTAAGAGCATCCTTCTACGCCAGCTGAGGAGCTTGCTGGGCAGTGTCATCGCTCGTGAGAGAACCCAGATTTGGGCCAGTGCCCTGGAGATCAAAAGCTCTGAATCCTGTTAGCTATTCTCTGGGGCATGTTCAGTCTTTCCAATTTTAACCGTTTAAGGATTTCTGCATTTTCTGTGATGGCTGCATTTGGTAGAAGTGAACCATTGGTAAGAAATGAGATCAGGCCGTTATTCCGAGGTTTCCTCCCTCACCCTCTCCACTTGCAGCTTGACAGTTTGGATAGTGAAGAAACCAGTTATTTACTAACATTTTTAAGGTAGTTGAGCAGAAAAATGCCACAACATCTCTCTAATATAGTCTTTAGCTCTAAATCGTGCAAGACACTGCTTTGAAATGTCTGGAAATATGCATGACTGCAGCAAGGAAAAAAATTGTAGCCAACAGCTTTGCCATCAAGATGAGATGCCTATATATGAATATTTCCTAATATTTGCACCTCTTTTATTTTGAGAGCAGTATTTTTGCTACTTGTAGGCTGGATTCTTCTTGTAAGGCTTATTAGCATGAGGAAGAAAATTTGGCTGCTTGGGTCTATCCTTTGTGGTTCTCACAGTTCCACAGTCACTAGTTGTGTAGCTCTTTTTATTATTGCTGTTGATGTTATATGATGTTGCCTGTAATAGGCACATAGTGGACTTTCCCATGAACCTAATTCTTTTTCCCTAGAGGTTCTATATTATAGGAGATTACTTTTATTCCAGGCATTTCTGCTTTGAATGATGAGTGAGAATTGTTGATTCTACTTGAAAGAGCATAAGATAAAAAATGAATAGCGATATATATATATATATATTTAACAAATCAGTTGAATAAATTCTGTTCAGGTGCTCCTCAGTATGGTCATATTCAGCAGCCTGTTAGAAGGAAACCAAGCAAGACATCTCTTACTATGTATGGCAAATCAATTTGAGCCAATAGCCTGGAATGTGGGAGTCTGCCGCTACAGCCGTGATGCCACCAGTGGAGCTGGATGGCATTCCTCATGGAGCTCAACAGGATGCCTCAGTGCAGTCAGCTCTGCCAGCTGTCTCTCTTCCGTGGAGTGTAGCACAGTCCATTTAGATTGAATTTTGTTTTTATTCTTTGATGAGTGTTTAATAACCATTTCCAAAGCTCTGCACAGTTGGAAAGTGACATTGTTGAGAACAGGTGCAGGCAGCTGAAATTGTGTGGTAATTGTTGTAACAGCACTGGGAAGAAGTTAAGTGGAAAAGTTTTATTTCCTTCAGGGCAGAGTTGGCTAAACGGAATTGAGATATCCGGGGATAAAATAATTACCCTATCGGTTTTGGTTCACTTTCCTTCATGAGAGAAATGGGATGGCATTTTTGCCTAGGAATAAAGAGTCATATATTCTCATCCAAGCTTGCTATCAGCTTGCTGCATAGCATTTGAAAAGTCACGTGAACCAAATTTTGACTTTACTTGTTCTCCACCCAGGTGCTTTTATAAGCCATCTAGTTTCTTAAGGTAAACCCACAGCTCTGCTTTTCATTCCAGACACCCAGCATTCCCAGCGCTTGCTATTTGGATAATTAACTGTATATCGATACAGGACTGAATGTTTCAGCTTGATTTTTGATGTAGGAACTCTAAGTTGCAAGGAGAATTATTGAAACCTAGAGGCGTGCAGCATCTTCTGAAATAATGTCTTCTATTTCTTAGTTTCTTCCTGGTTAAATTGGAGGCAGTAATTCATATCTCATCAAGTTGTTTTGAGGCTTTCAATCAATTAAAGTTGGGTACTGCAAGATACTGAGCATTGTCAGCTCTGATGGATATGAATAGATGAGCATGCAGAGCACGTGGTGCAAGCAGGGATCTTGATATTTGCGATTGTTTTGAGATCTTTGCTTTGAGATGCTATTCAAGTGCTAAGGCTTATTAAGCTCTATCTTCATGCTAGCAACCAGTGCGCTGTCAGTGGGGACTAGGTGTTTTTTGGCAATGCTCTTTTATTCATGATATGTTTTATTGCTTTTCCACTGCTTCTTATAAATGTTTTGATGAAGTCTGAGTGTGCAAAAGCCTCCCTTATTGCAACTCTCCACTATCCTTTTCTCTGTTTCTCTTTTTTTGATTCTCCACCTTTTTGCTTTGCTTCTTCAGTGCAGCAAAACAGCAGGCACAGCATCTCTGTCCTTCAGAGCAAAAGGATTACAGGGGTTAGATGTTGTAAAAGTATACATCGAACAAAGAATTCCCATTAGAAAATGTTTGTTCACTAAGGGAAAGCAGCTGGGGAGGAAGAGAAGAGAAGAAGCAGGCTTACTTAAAATTGTTGTTCCCTGTTGAATCCTTGTTAGTGGGAACAACTGATGTCTGTGGAAACTCTCTAACCTTATTGCCTTAACCATGGACCTCCTCTTCATTGCTTTAGCTCTTTTTTTGCTAATAGAGGGGTGAACTCAGTAGATGGCAGTCTCTTTCCTCCAAGTCAGCGCGGAGAGGCAGTGAGCCGCAGCTGGAAGGCAGTTCTGCAGCTGCCCTCTTTTGGAGGAGATATAAAGGCCACACCCCGGTCAACTGGTCAGCCAGGATTGCTGCACAGATTTCATGGAAGTGTGTTCTGCCCCAGTAGGCTATAGCTCTCATAATATTGCATCTCATCTTTCCAAGTTAGCAGTTGTTCATTTTATTATAACATAGAGTTTGGAAGCAATACAGACATGAGATCCAAGCCTTGTCCCACTCAAGGTAGCTTTACATGGCTGCTGAGCAGTGGAGCTGCTCTTCATTCACATGTGGAAGTGGAAGGGGGAATCAATCCCAACAGGGTGTCTTTAGCAAGGTGATTGTCCAAAAATCTGAGAAAAGGCCCATGAAGGTAAGTAATATGGGTAAAACCCTAATGACAAATAACATATGAGTAGGTGTGCTGCTCCTGAGTGCAGCCTCTCACACGGAGACAGATACCCTCTTGGAATAGAAGCTCATTTTTTATTTCATTCATATTGTGCTGGTTGCAGCAAAAACCCCACACTGTTTAGCATAACACAAAAAATAATTTACTTTATATTTTGTTACTAATATTTAATGGTTAGCATTTTATTAAAATATATTAGGAACAAATGAAATTTGGTATGCATTGCTAAATTTCTTGTTAAAATATTGAAAACTTTCAGTGCTAAAGTCATGAATTGGACTGAAGAAGTCATTCATGACACTTAAAAAGAATCCAAAATGTATTTTGAGATTAGCTTTTTTTGGCTTCTGAATGAGGTTCTGCATGCTTTGACTCACTCCAGGAGAAACCAGGGCTGCTTTTAAACACTGCTTTGGGTTGTCTGCATGTTAGCTTGAGGAGGGAAGTCAGCTTCCAGCCCCAGACACCATCATACGACGGCTGAAACTCAGTGCTGGAGTTTCCAGTTGAGAGTCAAATAGCAGACTAGATTTGAAGATCTAAACTTTGAATTTGTATTTTTTTTTTTTTTTTACTTTATTCTCATCAGCCAGTGCAGTGACCAGACCATCAGCGTGTCCGTGAGACAGTGAATCCATTACTAATTGGGCAGCTGCCTGTTAACACCACTGGAGTTTGTTCAGACTTCTAGCTTTCAGTCCCATGCTCTGCACACTTCAGTAGTCAGGCTTGGAGGTCATGTATGTATGGATGATCCTTGTTTGTCTTCCATTAGTACAGAAGAACATACAGGCCTAAGTGAATTAGTTATCGAGTTCACTCTAAAATGTCCTTGCTGATTATAATTTTTGCCCTCCAAGCTTTTTTTTTTTTAAAAAAAATAGTAAATTAGCTATTAATACCTCTAATTCTGGAGCCTCTGAATACATTTTGGTTAAGTGTTTTGCACCCTTGATTTTGACATACTGTATGCTGCCATAGTATTACTACACCACCTGCTTCAAATTCTTCTCTCTCCTACCTGTCAGTGCATCATTTCATGCTCCACTAAGTGGTGCGAATAGCAAAACCATCTGTTCATTACTCATGTAGCCATTGTGTGAAATATGAATGAAACATCTCATGTCTGAAAGAGTCATTGTCAACACTTTCCAGCTGGTATGGCTGTATTCTGCCCAGAATCCAGAGTCCAGTTGCTTCCCTCAGTTGTTGTGCTTCATCCCAGTGCAATACGTGTTCAAGCAAGTGTCTAATCCGTGATTGGAAATCTTCTGTTTATTCTCTTTCTCCCCCTTGAATTGTACTTTAGGGCTGAGATCCTTGCTAGGACGTTAACTGTGACAAGAGGTCATTCTTCAATTTTATCTTTGTAGGCACAGATAAGTAAATAATGTATTCCTGTATCCTTACAAATGAGGGAGAGATGATTTGTTATGTATTGTGGGAAGTTAATGAATGTTTTAAAGAGTTATTTTTTTCCCCAAACACTGTCTTTACTGAAATAACTTCCATCAAAAGTTTTCTCCACCAGCTCTAGAGTTCCATCTCCATCAAAGCTATTTGTACTATTCTTTCTCTTGGCAGAAAGAATTGTTCCTTGGGAAACCATCATTGTCAGTACTGCACAGATCAGATGGCAATGGCTTCTAAAATAGCAGGTTAATATCCCTGTCTGACAGGATTAAATGCTTAACAGTGATTCTTGCTTTTACAGCTATCAGGGTAAGTGATGCCATATGCAATGATAAAGATGTGACATTGTTCAGCTTGCCTTTTGGAGAATGATTAAATGACATGCTGAAATCCTTTGTGGCCTCACAAGTTTGATGATACAGAGCGATGCAGTGGAACAGAACAGCTATACCTTAAGTGAGGAAATGGCTAAGTTATGTATCTAAAATTTAGTTTACACTTATAAATTGCAGGCAGAAGTAACATCACACACTGTTTTCATTTGTAACTAACAAACTGATACATTGTAAAATCTGTCTCTGGTGTAAGCTTTCCCCCACTCCTCATGAAGGCACTCATCCCTTTGAGGTGGAAAAGACCAGATGACAAACTCATTCAGTAGAATCTGAACCTGCATCATCTTTTTAGACTTTGGGATAAGATACCATTTGTGAATTTAAATATCTGAATAGAGTTGTTTACATGTGAAGCAGAAGTCTAAACTTCCATTATAAAGTCAGTAAAGCTCTCATTATGAGAGTCTAAAGCTATTCAGCTTCTAAAGCAATGCAGTCTGGGGCTGTTCAGCTAACCAAATGTAAGTGCCTATTTTAGGATGAGCTGAGCAGCTGGCATGGACTTTGTTGACTGTACTGAGTGCTCAGGTGACTTCACATGTGAACACCTGTGTGTGACACGTACATTTAGGTGCCCATCTGTGAGCTAGATCCAAGCATCTCTTTGTGCAGTTTACAGCAGGATGAGAATGCCGTCTCATAATCCATGGAGTGAACTGGAACATTGCAGCACAGCAGATGAGGAAGGTTTGGCTTGTTGGGACAGAGCTGTAAAGGTTGGGCGAAGCTGGGGTGGAAGGTGGCTTCTCTGTGTACAGACTTGTGTGGGCTTTAACATCTGTGCACCTGAGGCATTGAAGGAACTGCTGAGCTGTAGAATTTTGAGGTTGTCATAGGACCTCAAGTACTGAAACAGGCTGATGTCTAAATATCTTTGAGGATGTGGGCCTTGGCATTGTACACTGGTTGCTGACATCATATTTATAAACAGTGTTTGGAGTGGTAGTTTGGTCCGCTTCCATATTTTTTATTGCTAGCATAGAATTAAATAGTTGTGTTGTATGCTATTAAATCATCCATATGAGGATATTGCAGAAGACGGTGCTGGGAGAGAGCTCAAATGCTAAAATGGCCATCTTATCTCCAGAGTCAGGGTCAGCTGTACCAGCTGAACCTGTACCAAGGAGAAGGCCTTGAATGGGTGGAGCTTGGCTGGTAGGTGCTTGGGTACCTCAGTTGCCCCTGTCACGCTGATATTTGTGTTGATTGAGTTCTGTTACAGGTGTTTAAGGAGTGTCTGTTCATGTTTAAGTTTTTCTCTATTATGGAGGTAGGAAAAGGATGCTTACTCTAACTTTGGTGTTTCCAGTCTTTTTGCTGTTAATCTGTAGTCCCTTAGTATTTTTTTTTTACTATCATGTATTATTTCACACATAGAAATGACATAATTAACCCAAAATACTAGGAACATGAGAATTCTTAGACTAGATATTAATATAAGTTTATGTGTTTATTTTAAAATGAGTAGTTGTAGCCGTCTGGCATAAGCCATCAAGAGCAAAAAACATGTTTCTTTAGTGTCTGTTGTGTAGTTTTAAGAGATCCTCTAACGGGAAATTAACCCTTATATAATCAGGCATCTAACACTTTACAGCAGGATAAAATATAACCTGCACAGTTTCCAGGCTTGTAGGGTGTGAGCAGGTTTGGGTCAGCCCTAATGCTACAAAATGACTCAAAGTTCAGAAATCTGGAAAGCTGCTGTTTGCTTTGCTTAATAAGGCAAACTGTAAGTCAAACATTTAATCACAGCATTCTGGTAACAGGGGGCCTGTTTTAATACAGCTCTTTTATTGGCCTCTTTGTAGTTCAGCAATAATAAAGGCGATCCTGGTGGATAAGGTGTTTTCAATGCAAGTCTCAGGTGGAACCTTTATTTTCAGACACAGGCCTTGTACAAGAGTATGAATCACTGACATGAGAGCTGTTCTGGTCTGTGGTGGTTTTTCCAGTAGGGAAATAACCTGCTGAGTTTATTAATGTTTGTCTAATTTACATCATTAGGGTCATTTTTAAAATAGCCCTGTCTGTTTGCTTTATTGCCTCGTGTGAGTGTTGGGAGGGGGGATGTCAGAGCGGTAGCGCTGCTCACTTCTGAGCAGAAGGGAAAGCTGAGCCTTGCATTCTCCCAGGCACTCCCTGATCAGAGAAAATCTTCTGGGCTTCAGGCTCTGAAGGTTCGCACACCACTGCATGTGTACATGTGTCAGTGTGGGTTTTCTAGTTCCTTGAAAGACCTTTGTGACAGCAAGGCAGGGGAGACAGGAGAACAGGGCTCGTGTGCTCAGCAGGGAGACACCATAACACCTGTTTCAAGCTTTTAAAGGGGAGCCTGTGCCGTCCCTCTGCTTCCAGGTGTTGCACACACCGGTTAGCGAAGGGGGATTTTTCAGCTGTGTGTGCTGATAGTTCAGCTGTGCTGGTGGAATTCACCGGTGTTGTCCTTATGCTGCTCGTGGTGGAAGCTCAGCAGTGGTGCTGGGAACCCCGTGGTGGTTCTGAAAGGCTTGTCCAGCTCCCCTGAAGCACCCTCTCCTCTGAGGGATAGAAGATGTTTTTCTATGTCATTGCAAGAGATGGTATCATGTCCGTTGCTGTCACTGCCAGCAGTAATACAGGTGAGACCGGTACAGTTGAAAAGACTGATCTGCAGGTCAGGCTGAAATTCTGGGTTTTTTTCTCCTTGTTCATCCTCAAAGGGAAATAAATGAAAGGAAAAGGTAATACTGCACTGGAAATCTAGCAGACAAGTTTGGTCTTTGTCTTCCAGTGAAAATCTGGAATCTCTCTTTGGTTTGCTAGTTACTGTGGGTTTACTATGATGAGATTGGAATTTGATCAAGCTGCTGTAATTTTTGTGAACTGCTTTTAATTGATATCTATTTGTCTGTCTATCTCCACATACATAGGCGATATATGGACACTTGCCTGTACTTGACTAAAATTGCACTTCATTGTAGAAGTTGTAGAACTAACTCAGTCTCCATGACTAAATCCTTTTCCTGAAAGGAAAAATTTAAGGAATTGTCCAGTCTGAGCTGTAGTGCCTGTTGAGTTTGCTGTGAGAAGCAGTGAGGTGCTCTATCCAGCCAGGCAGATAAAGCAGAGGCAGAGAGCTGGAAAAATCCTGATCTTTGCTGTTTCTGAGTTCATAACATTTAAACTTGACTCTTGCACTAGTAGAGCATTAAACAGATTCCTTGGGGAAGAGTGTTTGAACGACTGATTGTCCTTGTGTAAATATATTGCAGAGTTTAAGATTTTGAGATTATTTGGACTTTGGATAAAAAGTATCTCTGAAAGAGCTGTTCAATCTGGCACACTGACTGCACTTGGTTCTCTATTAGACTGTAAGGAAGAAGTTACATGTATCATATTTTATTCTTTTTCCTGTAAGAGATTTTTTTCTTCCCTTTGTGTGGACAGCTGTTCAACTTCAGGTAAAAAATGTTATAGTTTATGGCACTGCCAGCTGGAGCCAATTAAAATCTAATGGACTAGAGTTGGCACTAAAATATCTTTTCTGCCCTAGCAATGTAGAGTTTTGGTTCTGCTGCTTATACATTATTTAAAAGGTTTACAATGTTGTTAAGACACAAATTTACTTGCCATTTTGCAAAAGGCATGTTTGAATTTAAAATCTGACAGAGAAATATTATGCTTTGGGTCTTTAATGAAGTCATGGTACCACAGAGGGTGAAGAGTAGTGATGCAGAGACTTTCCCTGGCCGATGTTCTCCCCTAAATAGATGAGACAGAAACAGGAAGCTAAATGGCTTGCTTTGGTCACACCAAGGATCTGCTGTATCCTTAGGAAAAAATGTGGGTCTTGAACTAGATGATCTGTCTTTTAGTTCTGACTGCCTTGAGCAAAAGAAACCTAGGACAAGACTAGAAGCTTAAATTATAGTATTGGAGAGTGAAAATCTTTATTGAGAGTAACATGGGCAAGGGGAGATGTGGATAAGATGTGCCAGAGGGACTGAGCAGAGAGTCAGAGCTCAGCAAAAAGAATTGACTTTTGGAAAAAGAATTCAGGTCATTTGAACTGGAAGGAGCTGTTGCTTGCTCTTGAGAGATATGATTCAGACTAGTCTCTTTGTGCAAACCTAAAGGCTTAAAAGGCATTTTTTGCCTTTCCAAAATGATGTGTTTTCAATGATTGAATTCAGAGTTTCTAACTTTTTTGAATTTTTGAAGGTTGGGAGATTTTATTTTTTTAAAAAAACATACAAATTTCACCAACACTGTGAAAAACATGGCTGGTGTAGGCAACCTTCTATCTAGGAAACCTTTCTATTTCTTTACTTTGTGTTCATTGAAGTGCATTTCACTTCATTTTTTTCAGTGAGAACATTTGTTTGGTTAGCAACTAAGGTTTGTCTGATAAACAGGAACTCAATTGCTTGTGATTGTTTCTCCACATTCTTAAAGATTGCTCAAGGCACAAAAGATACCCTGATAACAGGTACAAAAGTAATTCTGGAGATGCATGAAAAAGGGAAGAGTTCGTTCTTAAGGCATAAACCTGGAGCATATTATCCTGTGGTTTCCACAAACAGGCTGTGTATTTTAAAGAGTGAATAGTGGGCATTTGACAGTGTAATAAACTAGGGCCTGATTTCTCTACTTTGCGATTCATGGGGCAGATCTGAACTGCTTTTAAGCATTCTGCCATTTATTTAAAGATTCATGTATTCATAGACTGGTCAACCTGACTGATTTTAACAATGAACTGACCAGTTTTAACCCAAAAATGGGTTATTCCATGCATGTGTTCAGATGTGCTGAGGGTGTTCAAGTTGCTGTAGAAAGCAGGAAGAAGAGAGGATTGGGAGAACAATAAAAGAGCATGAGAAAAAATTAGTTTAGAGATACTTGTTTGGAACAGATTATACAAAGCCTGAAGAACTGGGATGTTTGGATGAGGTGCTTCAGAATGTCAGAGGAGGGTCACAAAATGTAAGGTGCACCTAGTGTAATGGTATCCACAAACAGTAGATGTTTGTCCTGCTTTGAGTTGTGACAGAATTTTGCTGGTTCCTGGGTGACCAGTCTCCTTGTGGATGAAGGTCAGTTTGTGTTGAGGAGCGTTTACTGTTAGACCACTCGGAGGTGAAGATGCAAAGCTCAAAGAGAACTGTCCTCAGAGAAATGAGGCTGGGCCCAAGCCTAATTTGGTCTTAATTTTATTTTTTCCCCAATTTTCCTTTTCTAAAGCCTTTGGGAACCATTTCTATCTGGTTTGGAAAATAAGTTAAAGAAATTACAATTACAAGTAATTTCTTAGAGCTTTACACAGTTAAAACTATGTAGTTCCTCTCCTTATGGCATATTCAGCTCCCCTCAATACTGAAACGAAGGATTCAAATGGAACTGGAGATCATACTGCTGGAGGGTGGTCCTCGGGCATAAGACTGAGATATGTTCTCAGGAAATCATTGGCAATACTGCATAGGTGGTGTTATTATGCCTGTATCACAGCCAGAGCACTTGCCTCCCTGAACTTGTCAATGTGTCACTTATAATGGGCATTAAATTTAATATTTGGAGAGACACACAACTTCATAATATTAATAACAGCTTCATAATGTTAAAGAGAAAGATATAACCTAATTGGAGAAAGAATGTAGACTTTTTTGGCTGCTTTTCAGGCAGAAGATTTATTAGAAGCACTGTAGTACTCTAATTCCTAATCCAGCTCCTCTACCCCATCTTACAGCAAGTTACTCCATTTACCTCTCTCTTTTAGGAGTACTCTTGAAATGGCATCTTTTTATGTACCTGTTTTCTAGAGAACATTGTGGAGAAAAAGGAAGAAGAAACCAATCCAAACCAGAATATGGATGATTCATAGTAAGAACTGTTGAGGTTGTAAAAAACCCTAGTAGGCATTTTGACGAGTTGGCATATCTCCTTCCACATCGATAAATTTGCCCTTCGCGGTTGTATGATTTATGCTGGACTTTTTGTACTGCGTATGTGGACCTATAGTTTAGCCTCAAACAGTAGAAGATGAACTCTGACTAATAGATCTCGATGACTATCCTGCAATTTATGCAGGATTAGTATTTTAAAAGGGTAGTGTGCATGATTTAAGTAGGATTTGAGTGTACAGACATGGTTTGTCCTTTGCTGTCAGCAAAGGCATCCTAAGTTCATTTCTTTAAAGAAGCTCCAGGCCAAATGTCAGGAAAAATTAAATCAAGCAGTGATGTAGTCCCGTAGGGAAAATGTATTTCAATTGTGAGGTATTCGTGGATATAATATGTCATCCTGTAGTCTGTGACTGTTGGGTGTACTTGCAGGCAACATGGCTTGGTAATTGCTGCTTGTTAAGAAGTTTGGCTACAATAAAAATGACCTGCCAGGGAGAGAGGCAGTTTTGTTAATTTTATTTGTGAGACTTTCATCAAAATTGGAAGGATGTGTGTATGTGGCAGCAAATCCTCCGTGATACAGCATCTTTAATAAATGAACAATGTTTTTGTCTTCCAGCAAGGAGATACCATAATCTTTTATATCTTTGGCTTCTGCGGTCTGAGAAACAAGTTGGACACAAGCCTCTTACTTTGCTCATCCACCAACATTTTGCTGCCCAATTCACCCTTCCTGAAGCATAAGCAAATTTTCCATCTTTCCAACAGATGTGGGACAAAGTTAGACTTGTCAGATCAGCCTGGATCCAAACCTGGAAAGAATTAACTCCACCCTCTGTAGTTTTGTTTTCATGAAGAGTTTCTTTTTTTTTCTTGGCATATTCTAAATAAAACAAACCAGACCCTTACAGTTCAGATTATTCTTTAGTGTGGATACCTGACCCAGGAACAAGAGTGTGTAGGTCATAGTTAGAGGCCTGTCAAGCTGAGAAGGAGCCACAAACTGCCTTTCCATGAGACACCTCCCTGCCCATGCGATCGTATTAGCTTATCCTCTGAGCTTTTCTGGGAGCATAGAAGCTTGCAATGTTTTTTTTTATCATCTTTAATTACAGATGGGTTAATTTTGTGGTATCAGTAGCTGTAAGCACTGATGTGTAGCATTCAGATGTCCATGTCATTCTTAGCCCTGTTATTTGATTAATATGAAGCATTACACGTGGAGCACACATAGAATTTAGGAAGAGTATCTTTTCAGATGCAAATGGACATTTAAATCAGAAGAAGCCAATGCACATTTGATAGCAGCATCCTTCCAGAATGAAAAGATTTATCACCTATTGAATCGTTAAGGAACAATAGACCTGCTCCCTCAGCTGGCCAAAATCATTGTATTGCTTTGGGCTTTAGTAACCCTCTGACATTAGTGATCTAACCCACTATTGTTCATGTATCTGAGGAAGAGAGTAATGAAGCCACGTTTCATGGATTTATTTTAAGGACATGAGAAATAGAAGGGGCCAGATTCTGCTTCAGCTTGTGCCTCTCTAAGTCTGGAAGAGATGAATGAAAAACCCAAAGTAATTTTAAGCAGAGCACTTGTGCTATTCCACAGTAACGCTTTCCTAGCCAGAAGCTTAAACCGATGACAAAAAAGACTGAATCATAAGAATTTCTGAATACTTTCATTGTGTCCTAGCACAATGCAGGAGATGTTCTGGGTAAGGAAATAGGTTGCATGGAGTTTTGAATAGGAAAAGACTCTTATGTAGTTAACCCTGTAAAGTCTGCAGACACGGGGAAGCTTCACACCACAGTTCTTTTCATGTCAAATTCAGCTTTGTTTATCACTTTTTTTTTGGTATGGAATTGTTGAATTAAAACACCCACCTAAAGGAAGACAAAGTTTTTGTTGTATCCTTTAGTATTCATTCTTCTTTGGTGCCTTAGAAAAATCATGAATTACTCAAGGTCTGTTGGAACCAAAGTACTTTGGGAGACAGTTAACCAACGCCTCTTCACTGGGGAGGAGGTGGGTTGACAGATCAAAGTGCATCTTTCCTATAATAGTGAGCAATAGATTTTAATTGAGCTGCCTATATAATCAGGAAGAGATGATCTCTTTTCCTGGGAAGTCAAGGCTGATTTTGGATTCACTGAATCTTTCCAAAGTGCATTTCATTACAGTGACTTTCCTTTGCTATATTGCTTGGTTAAAAACCCTTTGCTTGGTAGTTTTCCCCAGGTCATTCCAAAGTCCAACTTAAATGATACTGTCTCACCCACAGACATCTGTTTTAACTATCTAGATGTTAGAAGATGTCACTTTAAACCCCAAGTTACTCAGAGCATGGAAGTCTGTTGATTAATTTCTTACATTAATGTTTCATATAAATGCTTTTCTAAATATCAGTACTGTCTTTAGACCAATACCTAGTGTTCACAGCTCTTGGGTGAATAAGCATTCATTCTCATCCTTGCTTCCTAAGGTTCTCCTTCATCTTGTTTCCTACCATTTTTCCTGTAGTCTTTGATATTACTGCCTGCAGTTTTTTTCTCCTTTTGTTTCTTTCCGTTCCAGTTATTTCCCCTTCCTTCATTGGAAGCAGTAATTACTCAGTTTTTCCTAAATAGTTAATTTCTTCACCTTTTTTTCCTAGTCGTCTCATTTTTTTTTCATGTTCTCTCTTTGTTTATTGCGAGGTTCTTTCCTCCATCTTGGTTACATTTTATGCAGTTAGTTCAAATACATTTCCCTCTTCCATCTTGATTTTATTGGACATGAGATGGTGCTTTTAGTAGCTGTTACCTCTTGTACAGCTGTTCAGCAGTACCTGCAGGTATTTCCTTGCTTTTCAGAGACTCATTCATTGCCTATTTGCCCTGGCTGAGGTTCTGAGAGATGGGAGCTCTCACTGAAGCTGTTAAAAAAGGTTTCTTAAGAGGCAAAGAAAAGAGTATTCTGCAATTGGTAACTGAAGCAATCTTCACTGAAGAAGATTGACGACAGTATGGTTGTTGGCAGTTGTGATTCCTACCCACTCTTCTTTGGCAAAACAATTTATGTACGTGTTATCAAATGGTGTTATAGGTACACTGGCCTTCTTGGAGTGATGGAGATCTCCCATGCATATACCGTCTGCTCCTGGCCTGGATTTGCATGTGGGAGGTGAGGAAAACAGTCTGGAGCCAACCTGTGCTGCAGATGGCAGTGGGAGCTGAAGCAGCTCCTCTCCCATCAGCGAGCTCTAGCTGTCCAAGCCTGCAGCTTCCTATTTGTATTTATGCTTTGAAAAGTGCAGTTAAAATTTTCAGACTCATTTATGTAGTTCAGTGCATAATGATAAATATGCTGTTTTACAGAAGCCATTTGTAGCACAATGGTTATGTTGCACTTTTATTTCTGAGGACTTCAGGGATTCTTTCTGGGCCATATGACTCACAACTTTGAAGTCACTGAGCAAAGGGTCAAGCCCTTCTTCACTCAATAGATGCTTTCAGCTCCAAGCGTTACTGGTACATTCAGGGCTAAAAATCTTGTCTATTGAAACAGCTGTAGCTTCAAAATGTCGTGAAGCTGCATTAACGCTTCATTTCCTGCAGTGAATCATTTTGCTTATGAGAGTATAAGAGCTAGGGACACTTGGGAAAAAAAAGAGAGAGAAATAGAAAGAAATAAACCCTCTGTGCTCTGGAATGGATCTTTCCCCCCATTTCCCTGCCCCCTCCTTTGGATAACTTTATCCCATCACAGCAGTAAAATGACATAGTATGGAGTAATTTTGTGCTCCTAAGCCTTTCCAGTTGATCAGCTGTTGTGAAAATATATTCAGTAAATTCACCTGAGTGGCTTTGGACAGCAAAACACAAGGACATTATGGACAAAAGAAGTACTTATTTGTCTGATGTAATGGAGTGTTGTGACCACAGGAACATCATTGTGAACTTTTATTCTAGATTAGAGTAGGCTTCTTGTCAGAAAAATGGGTGTGTAGTTCAGAAGGTGACTGCAAAAATGACTTGTGGGGCTTCATATGTGTTCCCTCCCTCTACTTTCTGGTCTTAACATTTAATTTTGGATTGGAAAATCAAGCTCTTTTCTTCCTGTTACTGTGAGCAGGAAGGCAATTTTTGTTCTCAGAGAAACCAAATGGCATTTTAGCTGGGTGAGGAAACAGGAGAAATAAAGCCTAGCTGTCTTCTCTTGATAGCCTTTCTGGTACTACTCATATTTAAAATATAATTTAGTTTTAAAAGTATTCAGATTTAAGGGAGCAGATACTTGTAAAAAAGAATGTGCCATTATTAATGATTCGCTTCTATCAGTAGCTGCATTTTGAAGCAGCACTGTCTTCTCCGGGCTGTATTAGCATTGTGAGCAATGAAAACAGGGAAATGCAATGTCATAGATAAAAAGTATGCTCATTAGCATTCCCCTATTTTCTTCCAAGTATTCATCTTCTGCATTTGTCAGCCACACTTTAAAATATGAGGTAAAAATTGTTTAAATGTTTGTCAAATGGCGATGTAGGAGTTAGGAAATGCTGTAATAAGAAGTTAGTTCAATACATGAGATAATATATATGCTATGTAATGCACACAGATTGATATTATTTATACATTATTGCAGAATTAACAGATTTAAAAAAGACGCTATGTAACAGCCAATGAATATGATACATTGCAAATAAGGTCATCTTATTATACAGCTAGAAGTAATAAGTTTATACTGCTCATGATTGTTTTCCTATATACATTTATCCTCCCGTGGCATTTGAATATTTTTGTATCTTAAGACAACAAAAGAACTTAGTGTGAAAGCTCAGAAACAATGAAAATAGAAGGAAAACTAGAAAAAGAGGAGACAAAGAGCATTGCAGAGGGTGGGTAGCAGAGGAGAATGCTCCTTCAAAAACACATTCTTATGTATTTTAATTTCAAGCATATCATTTTAATGGGAGACTGTAACCTGCCAAGACACAGAGTTGCCTAAACAAAGAGAAAATGAAACTCTGTGCTTTCAGTGTTTACATTATAAGTTTGAAAATGTCAATAGAAAGTTTTAAATTTTTTGGGTTAATAACTGTTTGAAATTTAAATGCCATTTTCATCTAGCTTCCTCCTCCTTTTTGGTTTCACTACTGAGAAATGAGAGAGTGTGGAAAGATTTGGGAAAAGGAGAAAAAAAGCAACTGTGGAGGAAAAAAGAAAGGAGACCTGTAAGTTTTGTCAAAGTACTTAAAATCTTCAAACTTCTCTTCCAAAATGTGTTTTTTCCCTCCATATTTTTAATTATGGAAAAGTCCATTTTTGCTTATGAACAGTTGCTTTGAAAAAAAGTTGACTAGTTCTACTTGTTAAATTATTATGGTAGAAGTGAGAACAACTAGCATGTTTCTGTGTGGTGTGACAGATATAATTACCCACACAGGGAATAATTTTTGAGAGGAGAGGGATCTTCAATCCAGGTGTCAAAGACACAGCAAGATCGAGTGGCTGGAAACAGAAGCTTGACATATTTAAGCAGAAGGCAAAAGAACAGGTTTTTACCAGGAGTGTGTGTGTGGGGCGTTATCCATGGGAACCATCAGGGAATGCTGCTCTATCTCCATCACTTGATGTCTCACATTGGTAGGACAGCTTTCTAAAAGAAGTACTGGAAGGAATTGGAAGATTTCTGGGATTTATATGCTCCATTCTGTCAGAGGGGAAGTCAGATGAGATGTCACAGCAGTACTTCTTGTCTTAAAGTCGGAATCTATGAAACATATTTCTGGGCAGCTTTGTGAGTCTCTCCTCTGTGGCTGTGAGATTCATCCAACATGCTGAGCCTGAGGAACCAGAAGAGTTGCAGAGAAAGGCTTATCTGGCCGTTTCAAGGGGACAGTTCAAAAGACCCGCATAATCCAGTACTGCATGTGGTACAGTCAGGGCTGCCATGTCATCTTCTGTGGACCATTTGACAGCTGTGTGTGTTGGCTTGTAAATGCATACAGCTGGGATATCATCATTGCTTGTCTGCAGTATTCTGCCTCCTCTCTGTTCTCTCTGCTCTCTCTCCTCTCCTCATCCCCAACCAGCCAGTAAACATGCAGCAGTGTCTTGATGTCCCCTCTGTCACCTAAAGAATTTATTGCTCATATTGCCTCAACCCACTTCTTGAGGAAACCTTCAGCTGGGAGAAGGAATTTTTGAGCCCAACAGTACCTGCTCTCTTCTGTAGCTTTTACCAAAGATGCTAATTGCCAAGCCAGGAAGACAAGGAAGGTAATTTCTGAGAGATGGGCAGCTCTTTACTGATGAGTAAAGGGTGTCCTGCCAAGGGCTGAGGTCAGTGCTGCAGGAGGTACATTTTTCACATGGTTTTAATGTTAACATGGGTTTTAATGTTAACCATGGGGTTAGACATGGTGTTGCTAGCACTTCTGTCCCTACAGAAATGTACTGTGCAGGTCGCATCCGGCAATTTCAGGCAAAGAATGGGTGAAAGAGTCAGATGTAGCTGCCATCATTATTTTCACGCTGCTAACAACTCATTAACTAAAGATCCTGAGCAGAGAGTGAATGTCCTCTGAGTGAGAGAGGCTGTTGCAGGTGAACAGGAAGGTTTTACTTTAATCATCTGAAGATAGCTGGAGAGTTGAAAAAAGTTACTTGAGGATAAGCAGGGCTAATATCCATAGTAATTGAAGGAGTGAAAATGGGAGAAGAATCTTGCTCATTGTTTCTTAGTCCTCTGTCCCTTTAAATGCAGTGACCAGAGCCAGGATAGTATTACAGATTTGTGGGCTAGGGTCAGCTGCAGGTGGCTGTGGCTCCTGGTTTGCCTGAACTTGTGCCTGTGTGATGGCCCAGCGAGGGTAAAATGCTGTCTGCCAAGGTCCAAGACTTCCCAAGGACAGGGGAAAGGGGGTTGGGTAGAGCTCAGATGGTGACTTTATTCCTGCTCAAGACTTCCTCTTGGGGGAAAACAGGAGACCTTTTATTGACTGAATTTTTGCTGTCTCAGTGAACCAGAGGAAATCAGCATCAGGTTAAATTGCATGCTCCAAAGGAATTCATTAGTTAAATCTTGATACATCAGAGGGTTTGTGCAGGGTTAGTCAGCATTAATACTGGGCCTTTACGAGTTAAATTATTTTCCCAGAGTCTTAGAAAGGAATGGAATCTGAGCCAGGATTTGAAGCCAGCATTTGAAGCCAGGTCCTGGGGTTGGACAATGAGGCTAGGCGCTCTTTTCATGGGGTACAGAGCAGCTGGGTAGAAACATCTATTATTTGTAATACACATATTCAGAATATCTGCACAATGAAATTGTAGCATTGATCCTTCAGCAGTAGCAAATGAGACCTCTGTGGACAAGAGGATTCAGACCTTAGTAGATTTTATGTTTTCCTAAATTGATTTTATAATTATGTTTTCACTATTTCAATTTTTCCCCCTCAAATACTGACGTTTTATATACTTTCTCCATCTGTCTCTGTCCAGATTTGAACTGTTTTGTGAGGTAAATCTATTCTCTCTGTTGCATCATTAGATTTCAACAGCTTCTCAGGATTTCCATCCCGAGCTGTACCATGGAGGTCTTTGTAACTCATCTGTGTACTAGTGAAATTTGGGTTTAAATGACCAAGATGTGAGTGGTTTCCCCCCTGTTGTGTTGCTTATGGATAATTAAAATAAATTGGCATGGAATGCACTTTTGAGGTCTTGGAGAAAGACCTAATGTTTAGACAGGGAATTGCTTAGGCGGTTGTTTTTTGCTGTTTACACTTAGATAAAGCCTGCCTCATTAGTGCAGTTTGCAGTTATTGTTAATTAGTCCATGCAAAACAAAGCAATGAGATTGTTTGCCTAATTCGCTTCTAAATCTCACCTTTTTTTAAACGTGTGTTATTCCAGTGTAATAGAATTACTGTAGATTTACACTTAAAGACTATCATGACATGCTGAATAATGCTCTTCAAGTCAAATGTGTTCCTTGCTTGGTAAAATCTGAACTCTGCTATCTTCAGTTGCACTGGGTAGTATCTCAGGTCAAGCAAGGGCGTAGCTTATTCCCCATGGGTACTTCGGGCTTCTGTATTTTACTCCAGGTGTTTACTGCTATAAACACTGTCTGCCCAGAGGGTGCAGATTTACACAGCTGTGTGTCCTCATACATTCAAGTCATTTAAGCTTTTTGCTGCATCAACATGTAGTGAGGGAAGGTGTTGACCCAGGGCTTGTGGCAGTGTGAGGTCTGAACTTTGCACTTGCACCTAACTCAAATTATCCTCACTTGGAATAATTCCAACTTTTGCTATGATCAATCTTATTTATTCCATCTCATTTCTCTCTTCAAATCTACGTGTGCACAGTGTGGATGTTAAGGCAATTAAATCAGCTGTTGAAGTCATGGTTTAGAAGCTATGCCTTGTGTGTGTAGTCCCACTCGTGCCCAGAGATCTAGATACCTGGTTACTCAGTATGAGATTCATTCACCAGGAATGAGTAGGACACAGGTAAAGGTTCTGAAGACGAACAAGCAAACATGATCACTTTTAACATGCTTTAAAATATATTGCTGCATGCACTAAGCATGTCTTGGAGAGGTCTGTGGTGTGCTGAGATGGGCAGAGCCTTGACACGTTGATGCTGATTGCATGATACCATTTTCTAAGGCTGACATACAAGTGGCAGTGCAGAACCGGTAGAAATTAAGATTCTAAATAAAAATTTTATATATTTCCATTCATAATGCAGAAAGTAGAGACTTAAAGGGAAGCCTACTTTTGTTTCCCAGGGGGATTTTAAATGAGAATAGCATTAACAAGGATTAGAAACACAAACATTTGCTGTATAGGAAGCAGGAGCCAGCTGGTAACACACATGCTGCAGCCACACACATTCTGCTGCAGCCAGGGTCTCTGTTTTACCACTGCCTGTGGACCATGAAGCAGGGTATACCAGTGTAGCTGCTCAAAGGGAAGAGTTACAAAGTCGTCTTAATCTGATAATAGTCTTAACTCTGCTGGCTGATGATGACCAGTTTAGAATCCCCTTCTTGGTGGCTTTGACTGTTGAGTTTATAGCAACAAGTACTCTCATCAGTGCTTCTGGCAATTTACTGCTCTGTTTATCACTGAGAAGTGACCTGTATTACACCAGTGCTGTGTGTAGGACAGTCTGAGGCCCCTCTAATTATTAAGTGCAGGATGATCAAGGCTAATAAAACACCTTCCCTGGAGAGCCCTGCAGACTCGGGAAGTTGATTGTCAGCAGTCACGTTGTGAAGCTTCATTTCTCTACCTGCTATGTGCTTCCTTATGTTTGCTTACAAAATAAATCTTCCATGTTCAGTGTGCGATGAAAGGCTGACTCATCTGAAATCACTGGGACCAGTATTTGACTCCGTGTGTTTCCATTCCTCATTCTGCTCTGGGGAGGATTAGGGCTAGTTACCAGCCTCTCTGCAGGAGCTGAGGATGAGCTCTCCCTTTCCACTCCAATTTCATGGGATGCTTATTCAGGAGTAGTCCTGATCTTGTCAGAAATGTTTGCGTTATACATGTTTGGTCTTACTCAAGCATAAATAATACTTTTTTTTCAGTCATCAGGGTCAGTTAAATGCACATAGTGTAATTCAATATTCAGAGGAGTAGGAAAACTCTCAAAAGTGCTTCTGGCTTTTCAAGAATTTTAAGCTTTGAAAATTAACTTAAATTTTGGCAGAAGACTAGTATAAAGGGTCTGAGTAGAAAATAACAATTATTGCATATCTACTGTCATTGTTTCTGTGTTTGTTCAGCATTAGTTTGGCAGTAAGTAATGTGCTGGGATTTCTTTTTAACATTTATTGTATTACATTGTGGTACACTGATTGCAAAGTACGCTTGTTTGTTTTAAATTTCTGGAGAGAGGTTCTTGCTTTATTGGCAAGATAGGATACTTGTCAAAATAAGAAACAGAATGTGTATAGGCTGGAACCATGAACCCAATCCTCGTCTTGTTTACAGTGGTTCAGCCATTGCTTCATTTATCTCTTGAGCTCATGCACATCTACTTGACTGCACTTCTGTACAAAACTTATGAAGGAAAAGGGGTGCTGACTTCGGTAGTGATCTTCCAGATTTTCTGAGGTATTGGTCGGTTTGATTGCCACAGTCCTTTTATTGAACTCACTGAATTTATACCTGCAGAATACAGGGCACTACGCAGTAGCTTTGTGCTTGACTCTTCCTGCTTTTTGAGGGAGTGAAAATTTGGTCGCTGAATTAAAACAACCAAACTTCTGAAGGGGTCTTCAGTAACTTAAATTAAAATTAGTAAATATGTAGTGTAGGCCTGCCTTATGCTGTGTATTTTTTCAGCCAAATGTGGAGCATCTTTGCATGATATTTAACAGGTAAACTGTGAAAGAAGATGCCTTCTTAAAGTGTGAAGCAAAAAATCAGAAAATGGTATCAGTGCTGTTGTCCCAGCTTGGCTTCAGAAACATTATTGCATGATCTCCTGGTGAGAGTGGTTATCATTATAATAGTTACATTCAGTATGGCTCAAATCAAGATAAAGGTTTTATGCAAAAGTCATACAGTGTTATCTACTGCTGCTGTGTTTATGATTAAATAGGCTTAGATTTTTATGACAACAAACCCAACTATTCTGACCAAAAAAACTTCTAGGCATACAAAAAAAACTTCTAGCCATGTCTATGCCATATTAAAAGTGACCAGCATCTTGTATTTAAGTGACTCGAATACAGCTTGTATGGGTGTGGAACAGACTGGTGCCAGAAACCCCAAAGCTGCACAAACCTTATCTTAGTTTCTTACTGGTATTGTTTTCCTTTTTTATCTTGAAGGCTGATGTACTTTTGTCATTAATATCTCTGGAGTACCAGAATATTTCAGATAACAGGTTCTAACCCAATCTGTGGAATGTGACCATTTGTATTTCTTGGCTTTGCCACTTTGGGTAAAGTCTAAAATGCAGGTAGGTAAAAAAATGAATGAAAAGGTATTAACTGTCCATTAATATTAACTTTGGATGTTACTGGGGAGTCCGCTGACAGCTGTGGCTCCTGGGGCTTGTGGTGGAACAGGAAACTCAAACCAAAAGACTTTCTAGTTTGGTTCAGCCTAGGTCAGAAGGGAGCAATACTTCTGAGGTCTGCTGGGTTGCCACAGGAAAGTGGAATTGTACTCGGTGCAGCATCAAGGGTGGCAGACATCAATGTGAAAATCTTTGTTATATGTACAGGACTCGGGAAAGGTTGGAAAGAGCTCTGAGACAAACACGGAGGTGAAGTCAGTAAAGGACTTACGAATGGCGCAATATGGGGAAGCTTGCTTTCTTCATATGCTCTTCTGATTTATCCCACTTCATTTATTAGTATCAGTATGAGATTACATATATTTTGCATTTAGTATGTTGGAGAAACACTTTTCAGCATTTTGAGTAAGACATTATTCAGCTTTCTCTAGGCATTTTATTTCTAAATGTGTGCCCTTGGTTCATGACGAACACTGGGGGTCAGAAGCCTAAAGGGAGAGTTAGCAGGAGGTGGGGGAGTTTGGGAAAGGGAAGACAAGAATTTGCCTTCAGTGTGGTGAAAAGGATTAATAATACTTTTGATCATTGCATTTTTGTAAATGATTTGACACAGACCATTGGTGACTGGAGCATGCTAAAGCCATGTGGTCACTTCACATGGAAGATCAGTATACAAATGCAAGGCAGACAAGAACGTCATGAATAACTCATTTTCTTGAATCTTGGCTGCTTCTTGCCAAGTGCAATATATACATGTCTTTTAGGGATTGATGGATGAAGATAAATTTTGTGGTCTCATGTCTGGGAGCTTAAGCTACAATGATAAAATCTGATCTAATAATTTTTCTGCAGTGAAGGTCCAGCAAGGTTAGCTGTACTAGCTTGTATCAACCTCACCAGGGCAGGTATACTTCTAGATCATCAGTAGTGGGAGATAGGAGCACAGACTAAATTCACTATTTTCAATTATTTTTTACCATCACCTTTAGATTTGTCTTTAGTGGTCTGCAAATGCCCTCCTTGCCAATTTTCTGGTGTGCATATGTAGTTGACTGATGCTGAGAAATGAAAATGAACTGTACCTCCTTCCCCCCACACATGTTCTTCTCTCTCTTTTCTTTCTCATCTATTTTATTTTTACTAAGTAATCTATTTTGCTTTTATCGCTTCTCCTTTTATTGCTACATGACATGAAGGAATGACATTTACATTAAAGACTTTTGGAAATTTGGCTGAAGAGGCAGAGAGTTTGACATGGTGAATATGCAGACAGAAGATGTGTGTATGACAGACGTTTCCTCTGCTGGTGAGCCCAGCTCCTGAGCTTTTGTATATATCAGAAATCCGAACTCGGATCTGACTTGGCAAAGAGCCCCTAACTCTGATTTCAAATGTCGGGGCAGAAATCCTTTTGGTTTCCTATCAACTACAGCTTTGAAATGTAAGTTAGTACTGATTTTATGTGTGTGTGTGTGAATGTGTGCATACCTATACACTTCCTTCATGCACCAAGTATTTTAAAATTATCTTTTCTGTAATTTTTCTTTCCTCCTGTTCTGTCCAAGACCTTTCTGCCATTTTGAACACATACAGGATGCTATGGAATAAAATTTCATGTAGAGGTAAGCATGTTAAACCAGCAGTCTGTTTTTAACCTGTCAGGTGGGCAGATACACAGCCCGTTTGAGGAGAAAGCCAGCTTCAGAGGAAAGACAGTGTTTGAGAAATAAAACTCATGCTTTCAAGGACTGGGGCAGGGGTTGGATGCCACTGGGATCTTTCTTCACCTTATCCTTTCTAAAATTTGAAATTTTAGGTCAAAACCATGTTTCTCCTAGAACTTCAGCTGCTTCAAAGTCATTCTGCTTGCAACAGTTTCACATCTTGGCCTGAAGTTACTGTTACAATGGAAACTGCTGTGAGCTTTGAGATCTCGTGAGGTGCTCTAGCCAAAAGGCTCTTGTTCATTAAAAATTGAAGTGGAGAGTTAAAAGCAAGCCATAGGAAAGAAAGTGTAAAGTTTTAAGAAGTTGAAACATTTCATGCTTCCTAAATTTTTAAAATTAGTTCACTTTATTGTGTTTTCCCAATGTTAAAAAATGCCATGCAGCATCCAGAAGAACCCATTTTACTATTTTTGTATTTAGTTATTTTTATGCTGGTGGCATCTACCTGTTCTACCATAAATTAGTTCCTTTGTTACAAAAAAGAACTGAGAAACCATAGAGATTTAATAGGTTTAGAGCCTAAATATACAAGTGTTAGCAGCAGTCCAAGGAAATACTAGTATCTCCCTTTTGCAAATATGGGGTATAGGCACATGGAAATTCAGTGATTTGAACTTAGGTATTCTGCATCTCTCAAGGCTTGGATCCCCAGGAACAGAGCCCACATTTTGCAAAACTTCTGCTATTGGACAGGTTAGAATTATTTAAAAATCATGCAAAAGGTAATCTCCCCAGACACCCACAACATAAGTTAATGGAAAAGAAGGTTATCAAGAGTAGTCAGCATGGGTTCACCAAGGGGAAATCATACTTGACCAACCTGATAGCCTTCTATGATGGCATGGCTAGCTGGGTAGATGAAGAGAGAGCAGTGGATGTTGTCTACTTTGACTTCAGTATGTCTTTGGGCACTGTTTCCCATAGCATCCTTATAGGGAAGCTTAGGAAGTGTGGATTAGACAAGGAGGGTTGGACTAGATCATCTCCAGAGGTCCCTTCCAACCCCTGCCAGTCTGTGATTCTGTGATTATTTTAAAAACATTTTCTGTAACAGGATTGCCATTTATTTCAACAGTACAAAAATGTTCTGTATCATTATCAAGGTAACCACCTGGAGTGCTATAAGTAATGCACATTCATGGAACAAAACTCTGCTCTTTATTACAGATTTTTGAATGCAAAGTAGATGCAAGTCAGTTTAAAGTAACTAGTGACTTCAGGGAGTTGCTCAAGATTTATACTTGTGTAATTGAGAGCAAAATGTAGCTTCATGTATACATCCTCTAATAATGCAGCAATATTGTGTGAGAAGTAAATCTAAACTTTATTGCTGTCTAATAAATTATCTGGTAAGCACTATAATTAAACTACAAACCAGTTCATTAGATGCAGGCAGTGTCAGTGGATTGGTTCTAATAGAAGCTAGGTAGTAGCAGAATGTGAGTGGCTGATTGTGAATATTATTGCTGTGACAGCAACAGTTAATTCAAATAATGATGGAACTTTAATAGATGAGGCTGTGTGACAGAATTAGCAAAAGCAGATTTGCTGAATAATTGGTTCTTTCTTGGTACAGTAAGTCATTGATTTCTATTCTCTTCCTTCTCCTCCTTCCTCTTACATTTGTAATCAATCTGATCATATGTGCATAACGCCCTGAGACTTTAACTACAGCTGTAGCAGAAGTTCAGTGCCTGTCGGGATAGAGCAAGCCTGGCAGATGAAATGCCATCCAGATCCATCACCAAGCCAGCAGGCACATGGTCCAGGAGGTGAGGGTTGTGAAATAAAATGAGGGAAGGCGCTCAGCTGGGAGTAGCCACCAACTGCACTATGCTGCAACCAGAGCTGAGACAACAGGGGGGGTTCTACCACAAACCTGCTGAGCTGTTCTACCTGCTTCTAATTTTTTAAAAACTGAAGTTGCAGCCTAGTGTGGTTCTTTCTGAGCGTAAATTGCTGTGCCGGTACTGCAGATTTGATGTAGTTGTTCTTCATTCACTTTTCCTTGACTTGATCTGTTGCTAAAAAAAGCACAGTCAAGCTATTTTACTCATGGATCAAACACTGTTTCATGCTGTCCTTTTCTCTTACAGTGTGAATGCTCATACATTTTTATATGCATGAGCCATTGAAAAGTGTGTGCGTGCATATGAGCTCATGGATGTCTATGTCTGTGAGGATGCACATGCTCTAGTGTTTTCGAAGCTATAGTGCCACAGTTTCTCAGCAAATGTTTTCAGGGTATGTAGTGTCATCTAGTACACTATCTTGTTTAATGTATTTTTTTAATAGCACCAGACTGTGGGTTGTACTGCCAGGTTAAAATTGGTAGTAGTTGTTGTGATAGCCATTTTAAGGGGAAATGAAAGACATGAAATAAAACACTGAACAGAAATGGGCTTGGTTAAAGTGTGGCCTGATAGGCAGGTGTCCAAAGATCAGATGTAGCTCCAGACTCTGTATTAGGAAAAATCAATTTTCTTATACAGTAACATTTCTCAGAAAGTTTAGAGTTGGAGCTATATTTAGCACGTCAAGGGCCCTGCTTTGATTTTGGTTTTACATGTTGAAAGCCTTGATTGGACCTGCGTGTTAACTTGCCATCACTTCAAGGAAGTGTTGCATAAATTCATCAATACTCATTTTCTTGTGCCTTCAATACCTGACGTGCACTACAGCAGGCAGGGGGAATAACAGCTCCCTGCTGCTGATGCCACTGCAGTCTCTGCACTCCTCTCACACACAGATTCTGGTTTTTAATGCCATATCACTGCATGTAGGAGTTCAGTAATTTGGGACATACACTTTGCAAACTCTGACAGTGCTGAATCAAGGCTATTGAATAATTCTTTAAAATAACACTTTTCATAGGGCTCCATAAACTGGAGTGACAGATACAGACTGTGTGGGTACAAAGAAAACGGTTCCTTTTCTGCTCTGTGTCATATCCCGGCCATCTTCCGGAGTCAACTGTGATTCTGCCTGGATTCTATAATTCCTCTGTCTTTGGGTTAGCATTTTGGGTTCTAATTCCATAGAATAATGAAGTAGTGACCCAAACTAGGGACTTCAATGTCCAGAAATCTTGAGGAGAGATAGAAATAATTTGATAATATACACATTTTTGTTCCTCTTTTACTTTTTTTTACTTTTTCCGCAGTTTTCTGGTGAGTTAAGAAAGTCAGGCTTTTAAATTTGCAGTCTGTAGGATTCCTGCAGGTGCTTTGCTAGTAGTTCTATCCTCCAAGAACTCTGGACTGATCTTCTGCCAAAATCCAGGAGATATCCTCCTGCTTTTTCTAATAAAGCATGCAGTCTTTGCTTGGTATCATATCAACCAAGATCTAGACTAGCATAATGAAATACCTGCTTCTCTGTTATAATCTTTATATACTTAAAATAATTTCCAAATGGTAATAATATGATTATAATCTTGATAACATTTAAAATATTTTCCAAATGGGAAGCTCAGTTGCAATTCATCATTCTGGTCTTTGTCTTACAGAGAGACAAGATTAGGTACAGCAGATTAACAGCTCAAAATCTTTTTAAAATATTATAAAATCTGAAAACTTCCTAAATCTATAACTTTATGTCTTGGTTCTGAAAAGAATTAGGTATATATTAGTTATATTGTGTTCAGACTTCTGTCATTCTTCCTTTGCATCCGAGGAAGGTTTTATAAAGCAAACATTTTTGTTTCATAATTGTGTGTAATATCCCTAAGACAGTCTGGCATATACCATTTTTCAGCATTTGGATGCTACTAGATGTGTTCATCTTTGGCTCTGGACATTTCTATTGGTGAAGCATCAATTGCTGTTTCCACAAGTGCTAAATAAATGTTAACAAACATTTCATTTTCCAGCTTCTCCCTTATAGACCTTTTCTTACTAGTGCTGACTGCAGAATCCAGGTGGGAAGTGCTGCTGGGTACCACTGACACACTATTTTGATAGTTTACATAGAAACATTAGAGAGTTCTTGGTTCCAAATTCTTTGTGTTTCCAGTTCAGTACCTGAAGGGGCTACAGGGAGGACGGAGAGGGACTTTCTACAAGGGCATGTAGTGACAGGACAAGGGGAAACAGATTTGAACTGAAGGAGATTTAGATAGATTTAGATTGGATATTAGGAAGAAATTCTTTCCTGTGAGGGTGGTGAGACACTGGCACAGGTTGCCCAGAGGAGTTGTGGCTGCCCCCTCCCTGGCAGTGTTCAAAGCCAGGTTGGATGGGGCTTGGAGCAACCTGGTCTGGTGGGAGGTGTCCCTGCCTATGGCAGGGGGGTTGGAATTAGATGATCTTTAAGGTCCCTTCCAACCCAAACCATCCTGTGATTCTATGAAAACAGCATATGTTCACATTTCTTGTGAAAGTCGTGGATTTGCCTACACTTTCTCTAGGTGTAGTCTTTTCCTTCTGGAGCAATAACAAATGTAAATTTACAGACAAGTATCTCTGGCACTGATTACTTTTTACTGTATCATCAATACTTGTTGAGCAGAAATCCTCAGCCTCTTGTAAAAATATGTGGTTTTCCTGGTTTATTTGCAGGTGTACCAATTTCAAACTGTAGATGTACTGCTTGTACTATTGAAATTGTGGAATGGCATTTTATATACAGCAAATCACTAACAGTCAGTTCTTGAAGGATTTTTAAATTTAATTCAGCATTGCCTGGCTGGATTAGCTTTCATCTCCTTTGTTAGTGTAATGAAGGTTCCCCTATAAAGTTGTGTATAAAATAATATGCTTTAAAGAATAGTGTGAATAGTTGCCATTTGACTCTTTGATAATTATTATGGTTGCTAATCCTTAAGGATCCAAGAAGCTATGTGAAACTAATTGGGTATTTTAGAGCTCTGATGTGTTTATCTAGCAGTTTAAGTACTCCTAAATTTAGTTTGAAATTTATTTCAGAATGGCTAAAAATAAATGAATGTATTTAAATGAATGCATATCCTCCCATGCACAACTTTATATTGTTACATCAACTTAATTTGCATTTGAATGTTTACTTACGGAAATTAAACCTACCCAAGTTAGTTTTATTTTTTAAGAGCAGCCACGTGAGGTTCAGTAATGCAGTTTGAAAATACATTGTTTATGGCATGGACACTACTGAGTATGGAATTACTGTAATTGGAAGGTAAAGCAAATTGATTTAAACCACTGGTAGTGATGCTCAGTGTAAGTACCCACACAGTGCTGTTGGTAAATGGTAACTTCTTAAGTGACTGTAACTCCATGACTCTCAGTGAAGTGCCCGTATCTTCAGGAGAAACTTAGGGCTCACACTTCTAATCAGTTTATTACATCTTAATAAATTACCATGCATCATCTGAGGCACAGTAGTGAAAGCCCAGCAACATAATCTACCTTAAATCTCAGTGTAAGAGGTTTGAGCTACATGGGATTACCTGGCTGTGGGCTGAGAGTGTGCACGAGGGTAACAGACTTGTGGTAACATGAACTCAACACGATAATGAATAGTGCCTAGGGATAAGTGTTACTGTGTTTTTCCTAGTGCATTAAAAAAACCTCAGTGGATTACAGCCACCAGTTTGTAAATGAAGGATCTGTAGTAGAATTCTTCCTGTGGAACTCTCCAAATCCCACACATTAATTGCAGAGGTATTTATTTGAACTTGCTTTTCAAATTCCATTAAGCCTGTATTTAGATGTTTAAATTATATACCTTGATGTTTTCTAAAAATGTCGAACTTTCAAGGGCTCCATTCATTGTAATCAAATCATTGGAAGTTACTACAGGTTGAGTACTTTTTAAAAACAAGCCATGTGTCTAGGTGCTTAATAAAACGTGTGAGCCTAGTTTTAGTACCCTCAGGATATGGTCCAAAGTCTAACATTAATAAGATACCTTCCATTTATCTGAAAGATATTAATTCAATCTGTAATTGATTCTGAGCTATATTTAAAAATATTTTTTTTGAAGAATGCCTCATACTGCAGTGAAAGGGCGTCAGGAGATGTATTCACATACAGCAATCACCTCTGTGTAGCTGTACAAAACAAACCAGTGACTCAGGTTAGAAATAATTGTTTAAGGACTGAAGTCTGTACACTACAGGTCAGCAGGTGGAAATGCAGACTGTGTAATTCGTAGCATTTCTGTTATTTACAGATGTAACGTCTCCTCTGAATTTTTCTAAAAGATGTTAAAACCCAATATTTTGACTTGGGCTCCTCTCTGTGAGGTGAAACAGTGCTCCCAACTCACCTTCGATTTCCCAGCAGTGTCAAAAAGTAGTCTAAAGTACATTCATTCACACAGTGCTTAATTTGAAAAATAAATCAGGACATCGGGACGACAGACACCTTCCCATTGACTAGAATCCAGTCATTTTAGTTACATACAGCCCAAACTGGTGTAGAATATTGTTATTTTGCCAGTTGGCTTGGTGCTGTGAAGTAGGCATTAAGACCTTAGTATAATTCTTTTTACAAGGCCATGGCAATCTGATGGTGCCACACTATCTGCGGGAGCCAAACCAAGCTCTTCTACACTGAAGACCCTTCAGGTGAGCCCTGAGGGTCGCATCTGGGTGAACTGGACCCACTCTGTTGATAGCCTGAGGAAGGCAGGCTTCACGCTGCCACTTTGTCATCACTGTCCCTCTGGGTGTCTGGTGTCCTGTCTATCAGAGTGTATGGGGAAGGAAGTAAATAGAAACCTAGAGCACTCTTTTGAGACTTCAGCAATCTAGGGCAATGCTGAGTTTTTCTGTTTCCTTGATTAAACTTCTTTCCAAATCCAAGTAATACGTGTTTAAAATTAAGATATATAAAATCAAGATCAAGTAGTAAATGGGAATGATATTTTTTAGGAAATTAGCCAAGATAGGATCTTTAATGCTGTGTAATAGAATATTTTTTATTAATGCATTTAAATAGACAGACTCAGATATGATCAGACAATTAATGAGATTACATTTGATGTAAATTTCAATTCATTATTACTGTCACCGTGTTCGTAGACTCAGTGATGGTGCCTGTGTACTGCACTAGTTCAAAAGGACAGTTCTGCCATGGAATGCGTTGAGTGAGCACACACAGTAGGAATTGGCTTGGAATGAATCAGAATTGTGTATTTAATATTGGTATTTCTGTGGTACTGTAGTGATATGTAACTGTTAAGATGGAAACAGTAGCTAATTAAGGCAAGCTTCTCTGTCTTATGAACAATAGTTTAGGTAACAACCCCAGGCTGGGTAAAGGAAAGGTTTTGGTGGTTTTTTTGTCTTTCCAGGTTTCACTTCCATTAATTATTGAGCAGAAATCCAGACTGACCAAACTTCATTGTAACTTTTCCAGAGGTGAATATAATCTCAGGAAAAAAATACCTACATAAACAATATAAAACATTTTTTTTCTGAGATTAATGAATAGGGAAGTCTTGATAGAAGATTAAAGAACTACTAGTTTCTAATCAGTCCTTTACTCAGGCTTTTCCTCTTTTCATTTATAAAAGTAATTTTTACTTGAGGAGCCTGCATATGTATTTCACTTCCAACTCAGTCTTCTCTGGCCTTATTTTAGGAGACAGAAGTGGGCTTGCATTTTGTTTTTGGTGTCATCTGTTTTCCTCCTCTTTCAAGGGATACCTTTTATATAAACATTACAATGTACAGGAGAGAGAGTCCGAAACATGACCTGAAAGTGTAGGTTTAAGAGTGTGTGCTTCAAATGTCATTATGTGATTCTATTTCTTGGTAGACAGTCTCTTTGTCATCTTTCCAAAAAGCTGATGGGCTTATTTTGATATTACTTGGAAATAAATTAAGGTAGAAGCATGGTTACCAAACGTTGTCCGAGTGTTGGAGTTGGAAGTGTAGAGGAGTCCTTTCAGGCCAGCACCTGTGAATAATGGTGACAGCGAAGTAAAGAGAAAGAGGACTGCACCTGACTTCTTTTCTTCCACCATTTCTTGTCCCAGTTTTTCAGCAGCAAACTGAAGGCTGGAAGCTGCTCAGTGGCACTCTGTGGTGCTTTTGTGCTCCTGACAGGCCTGTTCCAATATTATCCAGGTGTGAAAAGACCTTTGAACCCTTTTATAGATGTGGTTGAGCGTGACTTTTTCTGGTAATTCTTTTCCATGTTTTCTTATTCAGAAAGGGTGACAACTGCCTCTTTCCTAGAAGCTGAGATCTGAAATTGAGTAGCTTTAGTAGGTGTCTTTCATCATCCTGCTAGGAGGAGGAGGTCAGGCCACTTAAAGATGATGAAAACTGATGTATCACAGACAGGGTCAAAAGCAGAATTTGCTTTATTCTCATAGAATTATGTTAACTCTTGAAGAGCTGGATTTTGCTCCAACTTCTACTCTGAAGGCAGTATTTTCAGCTGACTTTTGTGGAGCAATTCACAGAAAGTGTCTGCTATCAAGCTGAATACATCACCTTAATCACTGATTATATAAATCTGTTTTTTCCCACCTATCATCACTTTGTAAACAATTACCTTGCATATCCCTTCTTCAGGGTTTTAATTTTCTTTTCAATTCGCTTTAGTTACTGAGTTGCATAAAAAGTCTTTATTGTAGCCACAGTAGGAATTATAAAGTTCCAGTGCATAAGCTTTCCTACGGTGTATCATGTTCCCATTGATATCAACAAATTCAGTTGTGTGAAGTGCAGGACATGGAGTCTGTTCTAAAACCTTTGCTGACAGGAGGTTTGTCAACAGGCCCTTCTCAAATCCCTAAGTAGAGAGAGCAGTTGTCAAGGTCAGGGTCAGGTGGTGACTGTGGACCCAATGCTTGGCTGAACACAAATTTTGCCAAGAATCATCAAAGTTTCAGAAGGTTGCTGCAGTAACTGAGCAGTGACCTATATTATTGCTTACTCTTTGCATGCCAAGTCTTTTGAAGCCAGTGACTTGAAAAGGTGTGTCCTATAATGTCACAGAATCATTTGCATTGGAAGGGACCTTAAAGGTCATCTAGTCCAACTCTCCTGCCATGGGCAGGGACATCCCCCACTAGACCAGGTTGCTCAGGGCCCCATCTGACCTGGCCTTGAACATCTCCAGGGACAGGGAATCCACCACCTCTCTGGACAACCTGTTCCAGTGTTCTACCAACCTCATGGTGAAAAACTTCTTCCTTGTATCTAACCTAAATCTCCCTTCCTCCAGTTTAAAACCATTACCCCTCATCCAATCACGACAGGATCTGCTAAAAAGCCTGTCCTCATGTTTCTTATAGGCCCCCTTTAGGTATTGAAAGGTGGCAATGAGGTCGCCTTGGAGCCTTCCTTCTCTAGACTGAATAACCCCAGCTCTCTTAGCCTTTCCTCACAGGACAAGTGTTCCAGGCCTCTGATCATTTGTGTGGTCTTTCTCTGGACTTGTTCCAACAGGTCCATGTCTGTCCTCTGTTGAGGGCCCCAGAGCTCGACGCGGTACTCCAGGAGGGGTCTCACCAGAGCAGAGTAGAGGGACAGAATCACCTCCCTTGATCTGCTGGTCACAGTTCTTTTGGTGCAGCCCAGGATACGGTTGGCCTTCTGGGCTGTGAGGGCAAGCATAATGTCCATATGCTAGACCTAGTGTCCATGTGCAAGACCAGCTTGAAACATATTACTGCTCTGACACAGAAAGACTGACATTGCTACAGCTCTCTCTACCAATTCTATGGCTGTTGAGGCACTGTTGGTCTCTAATGTTTTTAATGTACCATATTTCATAAAAGTAACTCCTTCTATTCCAGTTTAATACCTTGATCCAGATCTGGCAATCTCAGAATCAGCTGTCACACAAGGTTTCCCATCTCCTCCTGTTGGCAGGTTCTGCGCCTTTGTTCCAGACAGAGTTGCTCTCTCCTGTGATGCAAATGTACAGCCACTTCCCACATGGTATCTCTGTCCCATAAAAAGATTTATTAATTCCAGAAGTCCCTTTTCAGATTTAATTAGTGACTCTCTTAACCAATTTACACTGGCACTGTCTTTCTTACCTATTTCCTTCTACAAAGGTTCATAAATTAACAGTGTAATTGACAGTGAATGCACAGAAGAATGAGTCAATGCAGGTCCAGAAGGTTCTAGTAGTGGCACTGTGTTCTTGTTACAAAGGTTTAGTTGTTGTTGAAATCCAGTAAAAGAAACTGGAGCTTTCACACTGATGTGGCTGCTGCCTATAACAGTTTGATCCTTTGCTTCCTCCAAAATGATACTGACCGAGTATAGAAAGCTCATTTGCATGTTTGTCTTCAGTGGTTCATAATGAACCATAGCGCAACAAATTTTGGGATTCCATCTGAGTTGGTAGTTTTCATGACTTCCGGTCATGTTTATATCAGATTCTGTCTCAGGGATAGGGAAATTGTTTATTGTTAATCCCTATATATGTAGGATGTTTTCAAAACTGCCGAGTATATTCTGCTCACATTGGGCCATCACAGGCAGTTTTACCTCTGACTTCAGTGAGAAAAGAATTAAGTGCCAAGTCTACATGCTTTTAGCAATCCAGTTCCCTAATTATTTTAAATTTGGATACACTTATCCCTGACAAAGGTATTTTGCTTAATAATGTTCCTTCTGGACTTGGTTCTTGACCGTATCCCATGACCAGTATTCTCTTGCTAATAAGGAATTATAAGCTTGTAAGTGACTTCATCTGACCTAACTTTTCATGGCAGTGCCTTTACTCTCACTTTTACTAGTGGGTAACATTTTTGCCTTACTTGAGTAAAGACTCTTAAAACATTTAAAGTCTTAAAAGAAATTCAGTGTAAAGAGGTTTGAAAAAAGTGTCTTCATGAACATCCCATTATTCAAAGAATACCTAGGAGGAATAGTTATGGTACCATGAGTCTTTGTAATTGAATTGAAGGCAGTATTTTAATGACAAGATTTATACTGTATAAAGCATAAATCAAGCAGACTTGACTGAATATTGCCTTGCATTGAATAAACCAGTAGGTGAGATCATCATTTAGGTAGTCACAGAAATGACTGGACATATCTGTCTCTCTCCTTGTTATTCTCTCCTTCATTCTCTGCCATTCTTTTCCTCTAGGTCTTCCTATTCAAATTCACCGCGCAGAACAGCTGCCCTGGGCCAGCTCCTGCTGATCCAGGCTGATGGCCGAGCACAGCTTTTTGTTGCTTTTCTGTGATAGGTTGTGGGTGGATATTGGACATAATGAACACAGAAAATAAAAAAACCCAAACCAAAAACTGTACTAAAACCAAAACCGAGCCTGAGCACTTTTGGGGAGGGTGGGAAGGTGTTCTGGGAAAATGCGTTTGCCTTGTATTTCATCTGCACTGGCTTCTGAGAGGAACAGTTATTAGAGCAGGACCCAGAGCATCACACCTGCAGTCCAGTCTCTGTGGGATCAGTAATTACGTGTTAATTAACAAGTCTGGAATGAGTGAGAGTTTGCATGTCAGCAGATAATCTGTATAGTGACTAATAAGCTGCAGAATGTTTTCAATTAGCAGGCTTGAAAAGGAAATCCCAGTGAGTGTTTTGCTTGGTTGGGAAAGGACTGAATGAATGCACTCTGTTGTTAGGACCCTCAAAAAAGGAAAGTGGCAGATTTAAAAACTACATTGTAAAGATTAGGATCTGTGAAACACATATGCTTAAGTTACTTGGTACTGCTGTGCATTGATGAAATCATACACAGTAAACTTCAGCAAAATTAAATTTTTCACTTGATTAAATGAGAGCAAACGTGGAAAATTTCCACTCTTGCATAGATTCCTTAAAGCATGTATTTTTATTATAAGCTTTTTAATGAACTGAAGTAGGGACAACTCAAAATCTGTTCACTTGGGAGGGAAACAAATGTTGCATTCTCTCTTTGACAGATTCTGGGAATCATTGACTGTACTCTACCTCTGTTGGGTTTTCACCGTGATCTCCAAGTGTTAGATTCCCTCCATTATATGTTTACATAGTAATGTAAGGAGAAAAGTTCTTTCCCAGTGACCTGGCTTGTCTATTTTGACTTGACTTTGTTTCTGTTCTGTCCGTATTTACACCCAGGGGCAACATTTTGGTAATTTCTAGAAATGTTTGACCAATTTTATCATTCTTTTCTTTTTCCTATGATGATATTACAAGGGCAGGCAATCTGAGACCCGATTTTTTTTTTTTTTAATTAGCTACAAGTAAGGAGAGCTCATACCAGGAAAGAATGATTAAAATTTGTTTGGGATGTTACAACTTACAAAAATGTACTACAAAATTTTCCCTTAGATTGGACAACTTAAAAGCTTCAAGACATATAGTGTATAATTTTGAACAACTCTCAGGTGCTGCAGATGGATCAGAATTGGTCAATTTAACCTAAAGGCACAGTTCTCAAGTTAATTCTTGGTAAATGTGCTGTATGTAAAATTACAGTCAAAACAGAAGACACACACTGTGATGGCCTTGGTGTATTGAGAATTACCATTATGGAGATACACTTAAAGTATGATTGATTTTCAGACTTGTGAATATCCAGAGCTACCTAGCTCTGGCTCCATGTTGTGTAGCTGCTTTTAGTGTTTTCTCCTAGTAAGCATGTTTTTTGGGAAAGAAAGGCTGATAGAGACCTGCTTTGTCCATTCCTCACCTGCCACGGCTCATCTTCTGCTCCTTCCAAACAGGAGAGGAGCCATGGGGAGCTCTCCCTGCTCAGGCTGAGCTACAAGAGCAGGAGTCCAAACTCCAGACCTATGTGGAGTGGAGGTGCTATTGCCACATTGTGCATCTCTGGTAATGAACATTTTGCAGCAAGAGAGGTTTTTTTTATGATCTTGGAAAATGTGCAGCTTGAATATGAATAATGTCAGCAGTTGTAGCTTTTCTTCTTAATAATCATTGATCTTCAGGTTGGCAGTGAGCTGTTGGCATGTCTAAAGTGCAGAATACATAATCCCTCCTTTTCATCTTGGGTGGTACCTCTTACCGCATGAAAACCACTGAACTTCTACTTATAGCATTCAAGGCTTGTGTTGCCCTTTATGGACCTTCTGTCAACTTCAGAGGCATTGCTATTTCCCACCCCTCGATCCTCAGATTGCTGCTGCTGCTGCAACGCTTAGGGAAGCAAGGCAGAGCACATGGAAAGGTGTTAGGTCATTTCCAGAAGCATGTGCACAGAGGTAGCAGAGTTGGTCTGGTCACTTTAAAACTCCAGAAGCTGCAAAAAGTTTTTTCCAATTTATCTTCTGTGTTTTCCTGCAGATCCCTTCCTGGCTATTTCACTGAACTGATACTGGATGGAGAAATTCTGATCCCATCTAAGGCATGGGGCTAAAATTTTTATTATCTTGTAATTCATTTGCAAGGTTCCCTGTAGTACCTATTAGGAAGTTGAATTGTGTGTACAGATTTGACCAATCTCTTTCTAGAGCAGACAGGCAGGGTTTCTGCTGTGTCAGATAAACTGTGATCCCTGACTTCAAGCCTTTTTAATTATCACAGGGCTTATTATTGCTTACCTCCACCAACTGCATACTAGTGGGTTATTTCTAATTAGATTAATCTAGTTCAAGATATTCCCCTCCTCCCACCAATTTCTGAAGGATACCTGAGCTTGTATCTCACTCAGATCAGTTGCAGATTTTTTAGCCTTCTTTTGCCATGTTAAAACCAGAATTGGTTGAAGCCTAAGAAATGGTGTAAGTTTTTCACTCCGAAGACAGCGTGCACGTAGAATTGAGTCCTCACGGGTAATTGAAGTTGCTGCTGTCAGGAGGAAGGCACCATGGAAGACTGCTAGCATCTCAAATCAACAGTTGGTGTTTCTAACACATGCCGACCATTATGTGTATAGATGTGAATAGTTTTAATTCCATTAAAGTGATTGTGAATTGGTTGACATCAGAGGTTTCTTTGGATAGAAAATGTCATTGTGATCATCTCATGCTAATCCTTCTGGTTTTCTATCAGTATGGCAGCTGTCCTTAGGTTATTGCTGGGAATGTTTGTAAAGTGATGACAAGTCACATTATTCCTCCCTTACGTGGCTTGTTCCATAATGAATTAGTTTAATATAATTATTTTAAAAGCAATTTTCTCTCCTCCTTTTGGGTACATGTAGAAATGATCTAAGTACTTGCAATTCCTCCTATAAAGTACTGGCTACATTCTTGCCTCCCCTGCAATTTGACAGATTATACTAAACAAAGTGCTAAAATAAAAATCCAGTGAAACAATAGCAGCAGTTGGCAGCACATCATTTTTGACACTGCTGTACCACCGAATGAATGGACAGGACTTTTAAATTCCTATGAAATCAAACCACATTGAAGTGGAGTGTAAAGGACTTGACTTAGATTTTCAGATGTTCAGCCAACCTCATGGAAGTAATTTAACTTCTCTGTACCTGTTTGTCTCTGCCATCACCCGTGTGATGTAGTTTCTAGAAATTTCTCTCACAATTGTCTCTAAAATGGTATGAGACCCCTGGATGCCAAAGAATATTAGCAAATATTCTTCAAATTCTTAGAGCATTTGTATCACTGAACTGAGGTCACACCATAGCTTTAAAAACAGGCTCTTAAACTGTGCAATCCCAAACGAGAAGCAGTTTTTAAAAGCTGATGCTTTTCCCAAGGTCTGTAAAATCAGCTAATCACAAACAAAAGCTAATTCATCTCCCTGTAATGTCTGCAATGTTATTGCATCTTGTCCTGGCTGTCAGCACGGCTCCGCGATGAACCTGCCTGTTTGCTGTTTGCAGGGGCTGGTTGAAATGGTGTGGGATTCCTGAGCTGAGGTGCTTGGCCAAAATCCCATCGGGCTGTCTGCCACATGAGAGTGCGTTACCCCAGCCGGGCTGGGGTGGCATGCTGGACCTGCTGGGTTTTTAACTAGGCATCATGAGTCACACACTTTACTGTTAAAAGTGCAGAGTTTGGGCTATTTAATTATTTGTTAGCTGTAAGAATCTGAGGATTCATGAACCATCTCTTTTGAGGAATGCAATGATTTCATCAGATAAATGTTAAAAGCGAGGCTAAGATAGTAGCCAACACAGCAGAAAAATATTTTTTCCTTTGAGATAAACTGGTTTTAAATATGTATATATTTAAGAGGTTATCTTCTCTAATTCTAAGCACCCCTTCTGTCAGCAGCAGACAGAAATAAAAAGAAAAAGCCCCCAGTGAATGCCTTTATTTTTTTGTGAAATGTGTGAGATGATAAGCAAAATGTAACTGGGTATTTATTTTACTTTTCATGTGCCCAGCAAACTGGAAGGCAGCAAGAGAAAGATAGAGCAGCAACAGCCTGATAAGCATGGCTTTTCCCTTTTTGCCGGCTTTCTGTTTGTACTGCCTTTAAGCGAACACTGGGCTACAGACCAAATGTCTTTACTCATCTGGGAGATTTCAGAGCTGCTGGGAATACACTGGTGCAAAAGCAACTTCTTGATTACAAGATCTGTAGGTAAATGTTACTCCTGCAATAATCGCCATTTCCCCTCCATCTCCTCCACGGTACATTCTGTTCTAGTAGTGTCTAACAAATAATAATACCAAAAATAAGGCGTATTTTTTACACTGATTATTTTCTGTCTCCTTACTGAAAAGAACACATAATGGAATGAATCTGGCTTCCCATCTGTTGCTAGGTGCAATTCAAAGTGGCAGTTTTGACCTATAAAGATTTGGCTGGTTTGCGTCATGCTTACCCTAGAGACAGCCTCTCCCCTTTAATTTCTCTGTGTCTCCATTTTCCATCTGTGAAAAATCAGGATAACACTACTTTTCTACTTCACAGAGATTTTACAAGGACACATTTGTTAACAGACACAAAGCATAGGCTCTGTATTGGACATCACACAAATATCTATGTATAAAAACTTGCTGCCACCCTGAATCCCATGGAACTCAAGTTGGTTGACCTTCATTACGTGATAGAAGGTGATTTGTTGTGCTGGGCTGTATTATGGATTGCCAGATCCTAATCTTGCCATTTTTAAATGCATGCATAACATGATACTTGCGAGTCATCCAGCTGAATTTGGTGTTTCCCATTAAATGGATTGGGACAGCCTAGGGGTATAAAGTTAGGAGTGTGTTTTCGTGTTGCAGTTTCGGGTCTCAAATAATATAAGGGACAGTGGGGACCACAAACCGTTGGGCTGGAGGAGGTGTATGCAAGATACTTATTTACTTGAGAACACTTTCCTAAGAGCACATATATCTAGAGCTGTGGTTGCCTGTTGTGCTAGAATTGAAGTAGCTCTTCAGTTAGCTTCATAAATCAGTAGTTCTCAGGTGCATTTTTAGAGTCACATTCGGGTCAGGTTTAAGCAGCTCAGCATGCCTATGTGAGAGAAGATGGCTCAAGGGCATGTTGGCTGATCAAAGCAATATTTTAGACCTGTACTAAATCATGGACTCCATCCTGCAAGAGTTCAGGAGATAGGTAGGGGCACTTTAAGGACCCTTGAGCAGCCCTTCAGTCCAGGCTTACGGCGTTTCATACCTATCCTATTTCCAACCTGATTGTTGGAATGACAAAATTCAAGCTCAGCAGTGGCAGCAGTTCTGCAACTGAACAGTGGACAGGGCAGCAGCGCTTCTGGTGGATGATTACAAGACATGGTCCGTAAACTAGACGGATTAATTCCATCACTGGTGTGACTCTGATTTTGGAAAAAGTGGGGTCCTTCCCTACCAGACTTTTATAACCCTTGGTAAAATCTCTGAGTCTTATTTTCCTGCTGTGCTAAGCATGGATAGCACATACACTACCATGAAGGGAAATTCCCTTGGTGAGAATTTTGGTGGCTATTCCAACCTCGCAGAGACAGACGAGATGCAGACTGTGCCAAAGTAGCATGTGGGAAACTGTTATAAGATCTATTAAAGATCATTGCCATATTTTATGTTTCCCAGCATATTATATCCAAATATTCTATTTTTTTCATAATATTTTCATATCAGTAGTGAAAATTGATATGGTTTGGTATGATACTGTTCTCTTACAGCTCCACTGCATTATTTATGTATGCGTACACATGCTTTGCAGAAGACACGATGTCTTCTGCAGTGAGCTCCACCACTTAAAAAAGAAAATCACCCTCTCTGCTTAACCGAGGAACTCCCCTAATTCTATTTGTGGTTTTGATAAATGTAGGATTTTATCCTTCTCAGGTCTAAGTAACCTTTAGGAATCTTATTGAGAAAATTTTTTTAAAAATACATAAAATTGAACTGCAGCAGTTTTTTTCAACCTGCACTTAAGAACACGTGAACAAACTGCAAATAAGTGGCAAATTAAAATTTAGCTTAAAGTGTATTCATTTTTGTTAATGAAACCCACAAGCCCCTTCTTTTGAACATCAGTGACGTGGAAGCTGCAGTTTTGGCAGTGACACAGCTTTTGAGAACTGGAAATAAGAATATCGGGGAAAGATAGAGACAGGACCTCATTCTGCAAGGCTTTACTCATTTGAATAGCTCTTCTTATTTCCTTAGGGCATGTTTCCTGTAGCACTGCGTTCCAGTGGAAAAGCTCTTAGTTTTGCTCAAAGAATGGGGTCAAGAGGAGGTGACTTCTCTCTGCGTATGGGGGAGCTGGCAGGTCGAGCTGCACTGAGCCTCCTCATGCTCCCCTGCCCAGCCCGTGGAGCAGCGCTTTGCCTTGGCCATGTGAGCTGTCTCATGGCACCTCGTTAGTACGGGATGATGGCTTTATTGGGGGAAGGAGTCATAAAAAAGCTTCCTTTGGTTAAAAATGAGCAGTTTCATTCTAGTGTGATGACAGCCTGATAGTGAGGATTGAATTTTTGGTTAAAGCTAGTTTTGTGTGGGTGTGCAGGCAAGAGCAGGGAACTGTGGACACATATGCCTAGAAAGCAGCCACTGCAGGGGGGAGAATCAAAAGAAAGAAAATCTGCTGTGGTTTTTGTATTTTTTAAACTACTGAGGTTTTTAGTCACCTGTCAGCTCAATGGGCATCTCTTTAAGCAGCAAAACCCTTGCGTGGAAGTCCTGTCCCTGAATCACACTTGTAAGAGTGATCATTTGAATTTATGGATAAGCAAAGTACCAAGGATGAAGGTGTCAGAGGTGTTTTTTGCTGCCAGTCTTAAAGCAAATGTTTAAATAATGTATTGCATAGTCCTGTATCTTGTCATCATGGAAACAGAGTCTACAAAAAGTTTCTGTCTTACTTGTTCCAGTGAAAAAAACTTAATGTGGGAAAATATGTCCAAAAAACCCACAAAAACCCGAACCCCAGTAATGTAATAGTAGTGTTTAAAAACCCATGTTCACCTTTCATGTGAATGTCCCAAAGTGCTTTTCAGATGGGGAAACTGGAACACAGATTAATGACGTGGCATTTCTGGCTCCCTGTTCAAATATATTTATTTAAACTTTCTTTTGTGTTTCATTACCTAGGAAGGCCAAGCTTGTTTTTTGTTATGGTTTATACCACAGTAGTGCCCCCACCATGCCCTGGTCCTGAGGTCTCCAGATGCTACTACAATGTAAATAATGAATATCAGCAGGTCACCCGGTGAGGCTGGGGCAGAGGGAACAGAACCCAGGCTCCAGGGCATGTTTTCCTGGCCAGTAGACCGGACTGCCTCCCTAGTGTTGGTTTTCATCATTGACATTATATTGATTTCCAAGGAAAATGCCACAAAGAAGCAGCCATGCATTTGCTGAAAACAGGGTCAGTGCAATAGTTATTAGATTTGGAAGCATAGTGCATACATAGCTCACCCAAAGAGGTGCATGATTATCTACAGTCAGTCACAGGCTAATACACCCGTCAGTGGATAACCACAGATATGGACCATGAAGAACAATGCCTAAATTCTTCAGTACTAAAATGACAGACTTCTACCTGACAAGTCAGCATGAGCTAGAGGTCTGACACAACCTCCTATTAATTGCTGTTTATTTTTTGTGATGACAGCCAGTAGAGGGCACTGGTAGATGTCTATATATTAGAGAGCTGTGTGTTCCAATTCCATAAGAGCCCAAATAAACCCACACAACTTGAAGTGACTTGCTGCCAAGAATATGTATGTTTTCACGGTGCTTTATTCACCAATAAGTGGAAGTCTACTTGAGCTACCAGTAAATTGATTTAGTTTTTCAGCACATGTTGTAGACCTCATGCTTTATGTCAGAATGTCTTCATCTAACTCCATTGACAACCAGAGCAATAGTTCTTCTGATAGAAAATTTTCTGCTGAAACAGCAAATAATATTTGCCTGCCATCACCCGTGTGATGCATGCATCCATAATTGGGATATCCATATGGGATATCCATATTTAGAGATTAAGCAGAGAAGGGAAAAAGTATTACATGCTTTACATAGTTTAGCTGCCTTGATTGGAGATGGTTCTAAATTGAGATACTATAATTCTGTTTTCATTTATTAAGTGTTTTAGGCACAGCTTTTCTCTGTGACATCCCTACTTGCCCTGGTGGTGTCATGTGCATCTAACATACAGACACGCTGTGTGGAAGGGAGGAACTAGTTTAAAAGCAGTGTGTGGTGTTGCGAACAGGTCAGTAAATTGATTGACTGTATGGTCCCAAGTTTTCATGTGAGACACTGTGGCTCTGAGGCTTTGACCCGCTCTCTGCTCTCCATATATTTAATATATTTTCATCTGATGGCTCTGTTTATATCCCATTCTTTTTAAAATAAGTGGCACAGTGGTGCCCAGCTGGTGATTGGAGTCCTTGGGCATGTTGTGAATAACAGTAATGTAATTTCCACCTTTGAAGCCTGTGATAACCTCATCATGTTCTCCTATGAAATCCATCATTACTCCTCCTAAAGACTGCAAGAGGAACATCAGCTTGCCACTGAGAATATTGAATCTTAGAGCAAACAGATCGGTTATGGCCATTTTTGGGTGTTTTGGTGCCTTAGTATTCTTCAGGTTAAAGTGCTGTTTATTCTTAGTGCTGTTGACCCAATTTTAATCCTAGCTAATGCCTTGCAGCCATTGAATGGAATATATTGAGTAGAAAAATAAATTCAGCCTTACAGAGTGATGCTATAAGAGCGGTTTAAAAAGGTCAAAGATGGAATTTATTTTCTCTGTGTTGCTCGAACTCCTGTGTTTGAGTGTTTAGAAACTTGATATGCCTTTATAGCAAGTGAATAAATCAGAGAAAAGCTAGAGCCTCATATTGGCAGTTCCTGAATACCTCGCTGAGTAGCTTCTTCTCGGAGGTAAATCAGTGAGAGGTAAAAGGTGTTGAATGTCTTCAGCTATTTGTGGATGTAGAACAGATTGGAGCAGAGTGGAACAGAATCCATCCATGAATTAAGTCACCACAAATGGTTTTCAGTCAATGCACACTGTCTGCACATACTAAAATAATAAAGAACGGGGGTTGCCGTATCAGAGGTCATAAGAAAAAACTGAAGTGTGTTAAATGTTCACATCTGTCAATCCTGCTCTTTTTCGAGTGGATGGAAAATAGCTGAAGAAATCATGATGCGTGTCCCGAATGACTCTATGCACAAGCTGGGAAGTCTCCAGGGATGGTATTTGTTTCTGAATACACACTATTTTTTCTTGTCAGTCATCAAATTGGCGTTGCATGCGGCTATTAAGCTATTACCCAGCTTTTGTGAAACGCACAGAATCATTGCAGCAAGATAAAACCCTAAGTGAAAATCTCAGTGGCTTGCAACAAACACTTGTTGAACAAAGCAAAGTTCATACTACTGTTTTCTTCTGATGATGTTCAGAGGCATGTACATTTAATACACTGATGTATCAGCAACTATAATTAGAATGGGAGTGATAGAGAGTCTAAAGACGTGAAAATATTTCAGAAAACCTACCAATGAAAGTTAGGATCTTGTAGATTGCTCCCTGGAACAGTAAGATCTGCTGAGCAGTTAGATGTGATTCCTGTAACTTGAACAGGGGATGTGGAGCCACTCGTACAGGAGAGGAGAAAGGCTTCCTAGTTGATACAATGCAATTTGTTAAAAGGATAATTGGTGATTATATTAATTTCTTGATAAATGCTTTCAATTGTACCAAAGAACCAATTCACTTGTGGATTTAAACAAAATGTTGATGACTGATGATAAGTATTTTAATTATTTTGGGGACTTTAAAGACTGTAGGTTTAGTATAACCTGTGACTCCCATTGACTTTGGTGGAATAGGCCCAGAAAATGTTTCCCTATTTTAGGGGGAAAACACTTTGGCTTTTTCTCTAGTGCATATGATGTTTAAGTTACTAGAAATACCTTTGCTTTCAACTTTTTAAACATATATTGTTTATCTTGTGCTGTTTTTTGCTCAAAATAAATGTAGTTTTAGTGTTCTCTTTCCCTTTAAGAGAAGAACAGATGAAGCTTATTTTAAATACAATATTGTTTGCGGAATCTTAAAAAAAAATCTTAAACACTTAATTTACACGGGGTTTTTGAAAAATGTTTGTTCTTTATTTCTTAAATGCTATTTCTGCATTTCAAATTGATGGTACCCATCCCTTTTGAAAGTGGGAAATGTAGACAAGGAAAACAGGAAAATGGTCCCATGTATTCATTTAGTTTTTACGCTGAAAGACATTGAAGATTCTTTTGGTGTTCAATTTTCTACAGATGGTTTAGAGCATACGTTAATCTATGATGGGGACATGTGTATGTGAACCCTCAACATTTGAAAACAAAATCAACATTTTTATAATCTGTACAGAGTTTTTTAGAAATTCTCTTCCATGTTATTCAGCAGAAAAGGCTGTGTTAGCATCAGGACAACAGTAACCTTAGGATAATTTTGCCAGATATGTAGTAATGCCTTTGTTTCAGTTCAGGAAGGTGACTGTTTTAAAATGTCTTTTCTAATTCAGGATATTTTGATAGTCAAGAAATAATTTAAAAGAGTCTAGATTAGAATGAATGCCTTTAATAAATGAATTTAAATTAAATAGGATTGAAATATTAATATTTCCTTTTCGGCCTAGCTTCAACTTGCCCATCACATCATATTTTTTGTTAGCTCCAGAGGTAATTCATGCAAACCATTTTTCCCAGTGTCATTTTTGGTAACTTAGTTTATGCCTAATTGTTCAACATACTTACAAAGAGTACTTCAGTGATAGTTTATGAGAAATAGTCTCAATGAAACATTACTAACACCATGGCTCCACAAATGAAATGTTTCATCACAGTCCGCTAGTTCTGGTATCAGGTTTTTTGTTAAGTAAATAAAAGGTGATGTGTGTAGATTTGGTGCTGAGCTCAGCCTGGAAAAAGAATGATTTTCCCCACACCACATCAAGGTTTCTTGTTCCTTATATTATTTCTCTGCACAGAGTGTAATGGAGTTCTGTATAAGCCATCTCCACGATAGAAGGAGTAGCTGGTCAAATAGGCTGGTGTATTCCTGCTCAGTGTCTGTGGACTATAAATGGTCTGTAATAATGACAAAGCATGGGGCACTGTTATAATTGTATTGGAGAGTTTGGGTAGCATTTTTATAGTGCATGTGTTGCAGGAGGGCTGTAGGATGTAACTTGAGCACCAGCATCTATTACAAAAGACAAAGCTGGCTTAAATTTATAGTGCAACTCGGAAAGCCAAGGAGAATGACACCACCAGCAGACGTGGAGCTTCATAAAAACTGACCTTCATGCTTTTGTTAAAAATAAAAAAACAAAAGCTTGACTCTGACTCCTAATGAATGCGAACTTTGTGTTAATTCAGAGAATGTAATATGATTTCATAGACCTTTTCAGGTGCCTAGAGTAACTCTACACTGCAGCTGTGAAAGGATGAGCCCAGTTACTGGTGTAATACTTTCTGAAGTGCCTAATAGCCAGACAGTTCCTTGATCAAGGCCATTATTTGCCCTTTGCTGTCCAGTGAAAAACATCTGAAAAAATGTTATAATACTATTTACATATAAATATTTTTCTATTCATATAAAAATAACAGGAATAAATCAGTATCTGCTCTGTAGGTTATCTGGAAATACAACTGTCTGTTAGGATGCAAACTTGCAGTAGATTAGTATTCTCTTGTCAGCTGGTTGCAATATTTTCTTTTACTTCTTTGTTGCACACAGATTTCTGAGTCTCCTTTCAAGCCATTTCATTAAATATTTGCTCAAGTTAGTCTTATGTAAATACTATCAATCTAGGGCAAGATTCTGGTCTATTTTCATTTGTCAAGGTCTGGAGTAACCGTTCTCAGCTGAATTATTCTAGACTTGTGTGATGGAGGCGATCACGGTCTGGTCCCTACCAGTAAAGGTGAACCCCAGTCTCCCAGCTGGTTCTTGTGCATTGTTCTCCCTGTCCTTAATGGATGTCCTACATGTGTATTAGGAGAATAGACCCTATTAGAAACTGTCTAACAAGTGAAATGAAAATGATAATCACTTTGTCTTGGATGAGGTATTGTATTTATTCTATGGGATTTTAGAGGATATTTTAGCGTTTAAATTATCTGGTGCATTAGAGAATGGTTTAGATAGGCTTCGGTTGATTGACACCAGTGGGTATATCTTATAAAATTATTATACGCATTGGGACCTTAATTTTGCTGTGAATTATATTTTTTTTTTTTAAGATGTAAATTGCCATCTCTCCCAGGAGATAGAAATAGCATGCTGCTTATTTGATTTTTAGCAATAATTAAAATGATGTGTTAAATTAGGCTCAGGTAGTGTTACGGAACAGGACTTACCTACTTGTGTGGTGAAGTTCAGAGTCCTTGACAAAGCCACGAAATTTTGTTGTAAAATAAAGTGGGTACCCTGTGTATTGTATCTTAGAAATCGCTCTTCTCCATGTGTATCATCACGTAAAATGACTAAGTAATCTGGCAGAGAGACAAGGCAGCAGAGCCGTTCACTGGGAGTGAGGGTGGGTGCTCTCCAAATGAGAATTAAACTAATTGAAGAACAGATGAGTGGACTCTAGCTATTGCCTTGCCTTTCACTCAGCTGACACAGAAGACTGTAATTTTGAATGTTGTCGACCCTTAATTTTAGTCTGTTGCCATTCGGATCAGATGAGGCTGTGACTGAAGCAGCCCTACGCCAGCGCTTCGAGGGAGAATTCACTGCCAGCTGAATAGATCTGCAGGTTACATCTCATTTTTCAAATCACCAGGCTTTGTGGCAGGGCTGTAGGAGGGAATAAGGTTAAAAGAAAGATCATTGAGTCTCCTTGTTGTTGGGACTTCATGGCTTTCTACCAGCAGCCACAGTTTAGTTAAGGTTGTTATTTTCTCCCCTAGAGAAGAGAAATCACAAGAAAAGTAAAGTGACGTTTGTTACAGCTGATGGGAGGCAAATTGAGTGCAGTGGAGTGGGTGATCTTTATTGAGGACTAGGTGGCAATGTCACATATCACCTTCTGTGTGGAACCCTGCAAGTGTAAAGATCCTCTTTCTTTCCTAACCAGAGCAGGGGATGGTTGTCATGCTAGATGGATGGAGTGAATGTGAGACAGCTTGGGAAGTTCTTTTATGCCTGCAATTGAGGAAAATCTGAGATAACTTATTAATCTCCACAGGATGGAAATGAAAGTTGGCCAGTAATAGGTAACTATGAAATAAACATAAATTTCAACATTACTGAGGCTTATCATATGCAAATCAAAAAAAGAAGAATAGTATTCTCTCCAAAACATAATTTATAACATTAGCTGGTGTATTGATTGGATATCCTCTCAAACAGTGTTTTTATTGACTTTATGTTCTTAGCTGCTCATCATAGTACTTATTCCTTTCCTTGTTCCTTTTCGTTTTCATGCTTTGAGGCAAAAGTGTCATTTCATCTCAATAACAATAAGACTCGATAATTTTCACATTCATAAAAAATAAAAAAGCCTGAGAGGTGTCCCAAATCCTCCACGTTCTCGATTCCTATTTTTCTGTATCACTTTCCTCAGTCTCCTGTGCCTGCATCTTGATGACTGCTTCCTTGGCAAATCAAGAAGTCTTCCTGCTGTCAGAGAAACTCTTTATTTCTGGCTTCTATTATTTGGAACAATTCTTCACACTTCTCCACCTCATCAACTCACCTTATTGACTGTCCCTTGTGCTTCTCATTTTGTCTAAGAATGTATTTTCCTCCCTTGTCTGTATTTTAATTTCTTTGTCAATCTGCTCTGTCTTGGTATTACATCGTTATTTGTATAATTTCAAGGTAAAAACCAATAAGGTCACAGGTTATTTGAAAAACTCAATGTAAGATCAAGTTGTATAATATTTGCTTTTTTTCTGTTTATTCCCCAGGCTGCTTCTCTCCCTGCAAAAATGAGGCTCAGTTTCTGGGAATGTCCCCTATCAGCTTGCAGCTCTGTCATGCAAAACTGCAGCTTGAGGTTGGCTTATCTGTGTTGATTATAATTATGCAGAAAGGCAGGGTGAACAGCCTTATTTTTCTACTATTTCTGTTAGACCAAATGAGAATCATTGCTTCTCAAAACTATAAGCAATTATTATGCAGCCATTTGCTGAGTAGCACATGTAAGGAAAATTTATTACAGGAAAATATCTTGGTCAGGAAATACTGATAGTATTTTTCTAGAACTGAAACTTTTAATATACCACGTTACTGGTATCTTGCACCAAAACAGTGCTGTTGAATCCTGTTTCACTTGGGTTCAATTGAAGTCTTTGGACATGCTTTCAGAATGAAAATGAGCAGAATGAATTTAAGTATTTCTTGTGATTATTCCCTATTTCCAAAGTACAAAATAATGGGGGGTGTGGTCTGTGAGTATCATCAGGTGCATGGTAGGTTTACATCCCACTTGGGCAGGTGATTGTGGCCATAGACAGTGTGTCTGCAGGCAAGGTCTCTGACAAAGTGCTGCTGGGCAGAGGTAGGGTTGGCAGCTAAATTAGCTGTGCCAGTAACAACCTGGGTAAAGAGCAAACAGTGGTTTTCCCAAAAGAGCCAATATAGAGCTGAAGGGAAATTGGAGCTGGAATAACCCCTGTGGACAAAAACCTCACGCTTGCTCCTTTGAACCACATCTTTGGCATGAGCAGTTTTGTGCTGTAATACAGCAGTATAGCTGTAATAGCAAAATTTTCCCTGTATAGGTATGGTCAAAAAAGCCAGGGCCTGCCCCAGCCTTACCTGTCACCTGTCCTAACTGCTCCTTAAACAAGAGCATTACTTTTCTGTCGCGTGAAATGGCTTTGTGTTAAGGGACTGTGCTGTCCTGTGGGCAAGCTGCATTTCAGACAGCGTCTTGGCATAGAGAAGCTGTCTGATCTCAGGGAGTGATGTTTTCCTCTGCTTTTGAGTGTTTCATATGTTTTTCACAAATGAATTTCTTTGAGTGTGATGCCATCGTGCATGGATCAATACTGTTCCTCTGTGGCAAGGTGTACAGAATGCTAAATGTGTTTGGCAGTCTGTTATTATAAGGCAACTTAGCAGAGCCAAGAAGCCTGCAACCACCACTTTCATTAAGGGTAATTATCCTTGAGCAGCTGGGATAGGAGCAGGAGCCTGAATGGTAATTAGCTGCAACTGTTAGAAGATGCATTTTTAGGTTCCTGTACCATTTTTCTCTCTGTTTAAAGAACAAACTGAGGGAATTGTGATAAATCCTGAATCCTTGCTGTTGGAGAGGAGCTAGCTGACTACTGATCAGCTCCAATTAGGATGTTCTTTGCATGTCCATGTGGTCTTGCTGCAGTGAGAAATCATCCTGTACTTGGATAGTTTGGGTCTTTGCAGCAACATTAACATTTTCCTATTTGTTTTCTTAACAAATGTATAGCTTTATTGTTGAGTTTTATGTTGTAATAAATTAAAGTGACAACTACTGCAGATGTTTCAATTCAGTTTTGTTATACAGGTAGAGATATATGCATGCATGTCACCAGTGAAGAGAATTACCTGACTAGTAGAACTAGACAGATTCAGCCTCAGTCACAGACAAGATTGATGTGTCTCCATCAATATTTTCAAAATGTACATTTTCAGTAGGAGTTTGGTGCTAGATTTAAATGGAAGAATAACTTTTTATTTTTAAAACTTTCCCCCCCCCCATAATCTTCTTTGATGTTATGTTTTGGTGTCAGCAAATAGCATTGGAAGAGCTTGACAAGTAGTATGTCCTTGTTGCAACATCTTTTCATGAAATGAGAGGATTTGTAAAGGGGGGAAAAACAATTAGTAAAGTTCAAATCATGTGGCACAATCTGCTAGACACTTGATCACCCTGCTCTGTCCTTGGATAATAACAGTCGTTCTTAGCTACTAATGTTCATCTTCAAAAACTTATACAAGTATTAGTTAATAAACTCTTGGAGCACTATTTAACCATTACATAGAGGTGCATGATGGGAAACTGAAGTAAAGATGTTACGTATTACATGCTTTTCCTGTACTGTCGTTTGGAAGAAAAAAAATGAAAGATTGAAGTCTTGCTTCTGTGCTTTGCAAAGGACCCCTGAGGAATTGCGTCAGTGAGAACCAAAGGCATTCAGTAGGTCTGTGCTAGATGCTGGGCCCTGGTAGGATTTGTCCTGGATGTACACTTGTCATTTCTGGGTGCCTAGTTATGTTTTCCATGACTTGCATTTGTAGTGTACTATGTAGAATAATTATTGACTTCTTTTCACACTTTTCACTGTGTATGAGAGTGAACGATAACAATCTCTGTCTTTAAAGCAGGAATAAGTTTCAAAATGTTGCAGATTTGACTGTATATCCTAAGAAATGGCTTTTTTCCGCTGCTGCTTCATTTTTTTTTCTGTGAGTTAAGGTTTTTCTGCTTTCTGTTGGAAATATAAAACAGTGGTTTCATCCCCTCCTCCAGTTCTCACAGAATTTCAACATAAGTTATTTATGAGAGTATCGAGAATCACTGATGCATTGCATCAGTGGCAGTGGAGAGGAGTCCAGCAGAGACTGAAGCATTTGAGGACAGGCACAGGTCTGATTTTTGTTGGATGCTTTGAGGTGAGTTTTTCAGCTTTCTGAAGGCCTTTTTGGAAGTCTCCACCGATCTCTGGAGGGGAGGCCATGCTGATTTATCCATTAATCAGTAACAGAAGTATTCATCACCAGCTGCATTTCTTTCTTTGACACTTTTCCTCTGCAAACCTCAACATCCAGCAGTTCATGTTCTGTTTTAAGTGTTTTGTTGGTGCTGGTACTGTTTTTGCTGCTGCTTCTTTGGATAGAAAAGAACATGGCTTGGTTGTAGTGAAGCCTAACAGAGAAGAGCTCAGATGATGGGGTAGAGATGTCCTATGCCTAAAATAATGATCCATTTATAAATAACAAAACCTTCCTTTGTGTCAACTCCTCTCCCTGCCCTCTTCTTTTCATTTTTTTTCCTTTTTTTTTTTTCTTTAGCTAATCTTCCTGTCCCACAGCTTATTTGCTTGTAGGTTGTGTGAAGTTACAAATTAATAATTGAAATTCCCCCATTTCTTGGCTACATTTAGACCCCCTGGTGCCTTGTTGAGTGCTCTGTTACCAATGAATGTCCTTAATTATGTTCTGGAAGATGTTGTTCAAATCACAAGTCATTTACTCAAGGTTTGGGCCCAGCAGGTAAACATTTTCAAATTAATTTAGGTTGCTAAACAGAAACCACCTAGATCACTTGAATGCTGATAACTTGCACTTCCTACTGAATTCAGTGGGAGAAGAAATTCTTCGCTGCAGTTGGAAATCAGGCTGTTTGCTGGTTAAATGTCAGGATGGGCTTTTACTAGTCTCCCAGTTTGGAATGCCTTGAATATGATTTGGATGTAGAGAGAGTTGTCTATAAAGAGTCTGGCTTGCATATTTAGAAAGGACATTGGGCATGTGCTAATGAAAACAGTCACCTATAAATTAGTAGTGACAACATCTGGTCATAAATGACTGAACATGAAGATTTGTTGCTCTCTATCTTACCAGTTTTACATAAAGTAAAACAATAAAACTGTCTTAAGAATCTACTTCTTTGCGCATGAAGATATGTACTATAGCAAATGCTCTAAATATTGTAGATACTGACAATATTTATAGGTCAATGATTTTTCTTTTATCCTTTTTTATAAGGTGATAACTTTGTTTTTATGGACCTTCACTTAATGTATTTTTTTTTGTTTTGCTTTCATTGAAAGCCATAGTATCTTCCTAATTTCTTTGCTGTCATCATCATCAGCTTTGTCCTTATGCCCTTATCAATGAATGACAGCCAATAGAAACCCAGAGTCAGCAAAATCTGTACAGGACTTTATGCAGCACAAAGGGCAGGGCTCCTGGGGTTGCACTCCTGGTGGACCCAGAACTTTACAGCAACAGACTTAAATCTTGACCAAAACCCCGGGACACAAAACCAGACACTGACAAAGAACAGAGTAAAATGTTTTCCTGCCCTTCATATCCATTAGTAAGTCAATCAATAAAGAAAGCTAGCAAACAAGCAAACTAAAAGCCCTCTGAACAGATTTAAATTTCCTTTAGCTGGCTTAAGTAATTCTGTTAATTTTTAGTGAGAAGAACATGTGCATGTCCTGGTGACCAATAAAGAAGTTGAAGGTTGTGAGCTTGACATGGCTACAGCCTCAGTTTCTGTTGCAAACATGCATCAATTATGATGATAACTGAATTTTCAGAAGCTTAATTTCAACAGGGTCTGTTGGCAGAAGCATAGCTTGTGTTAAAAGTGGTCATGGTGATTTATGTAGAAAACTTCAACATGGGTGTGGGTTTTTTTGTAACTGGAATAGGGGACTCATATATCTTGAAATAGATGAAGTTTTGTTTTTTATTCACTCTCACTATTGATAACCTGTGCACCTGTGGGAAGACATGTTAGCTGTTTTAATCAGAGTCAGTAGCACGAATAAAATACATTTTAGTCCTATGCTTTGGTTTCTGACTGTGACTTTGTCAGTATAGAACTTCTGACTTCAGCATAGTGATCTTAATAATAGAAAACATCAAGCTTCCAGAAAAACTGTCAACAACAGAATTCAATTTTATAAATATCTGTAATGCTATATTTGTTAAGATTTCTTTGGGAAAATATCATTTCAACACACATCCACATCCACCTACAATAAAAAAGATTATTTTTTTAGCTGAGTAAAGCCTAAAAGTCAAATGTCACGCAGGTTGTTCTTCTAGGGTTTATGAAGTAAAATATATCTATTTGTAAGTTGAATTTACAATAAAAGTCCAGATTTTCATCAGTGAATCTTCCTCAAAATATTGTACATGTAGGAGAGGGGCTGGAGGCACCAGGCCCCATGGAAGCGTACATGAAATAGAACCCCTGTCCCTGGCTTTTCATGCAAGCAGGGGGGTGCCTGAGGAATCTGACAGGGAAGCTGTATGTGGATGGAATACTTAACAGTCACCAGGAGGTGGGTGGCATTGAACGTGGGTCTGTGAGACTGGTAGCGTTTAATGACATCATAAAGGTCGTGTGGGTTTTTGACAACTGGGTGTTCATGGAAACTGAGGGGCTCCTATTGGAAAAACACATAAACAATGAAGATTTGGGCTACTTTGGGTAGAAAAACAAGCAGGTGCTTAAAAAAAGGGTACTGGATGTTTCAGAGGTATGTGATACAGCTGGGTTTGGAAGAATGTGAGACTGCTCAGTCAGTATAGCAGACCTGGAACCTGATGGCTGTGCTTCCTTGTGGCCTTGGCTAGTAAGCTTTAGGCAGCTGAAGGGGAGGTCCCTGACTGCCTTTTTGCAGTGGTGACTGTGGCTTCAAGTTCTTGCCATGCTCAGCAAGACTTCAGCTATGAGTCATGACAGGTCTGGGATGAGGAGTGGTGGAGGACCTCTTTTTTGACAAGTAAGCAGCCCACCATGTTTCCCCAGGTAAGTGGCCACAAAGACAGGGGTCCTGCTTAAGTACCAGTAAGCACTTGGATACATGGATAAAATGAAAAAATACCATAGTAGAGCTGACAAGAAAGACAAAAGCTGCAGACATTGTGGATGTATTGGTTGAAACAGTTATCAAAGTGGAAACTGTTGGCTCTTTATTTGCAATAGAGACTTCAGTCTCTTCATTTCTAACATCTGGGATGCTCTCCTTAGTTCCATTTCTACTGAGAATAAAGAGATGACATGTCTTGGTCAGGTCCTTCTGTCCTGCCCTCTTCCCAGGTCAATACAGATACAATTTTCTTTCTGCTTTCCCAGCCACTGATGAAATCTGTTTTATAAACAGTTCTCAAATTTTTCCCTATTTGTTTCTGAACAGCCAGCCATGATACAGCTACCTCCCTGCATGCCAGATGACTTCCTCAGTTGTTTTTCACCCAAAGAATTCCCACTCTTGCCCCCTACTTGCTGGGGATGTGAGGATGTGCCTTTGCATTTCCTAACTGACCTAGATCAAAAGGGACAGAGTTGACAAGAGTTATGGTAGTTTCCTCTTCAGCCTCTTCATCCTACTTGCCTGCTGATCTCCATGTGCTTTCCTCTTTTACCAGTCTTTTTAGTAATTTCAGTGGGACAATGTTTCCTGTAATATTTATACATTGATATCAAAGGATTTATTGGAATTCAGGAAGCAGCAATTGCTGCTATGTAGCAACAGTAATTAACATTCTTCAAATCCTTGATCCTCATCCATAACAATATAACTTCAAAGACCCTGAAGATAAAGGAGCAGTAGCATCTAATGGTGCAGAGACAGCTTTCACCAGGCCATATATCTACATTTGTTTAGTAAGAGTTTGAAAGTGAAACTACAAGTTCTATTATTTTTCTTACTTACAGGAATCCAACTACTTTAGCCAATCAGGTATGCAGAAGGTGTGTATACCTGCCCACTAGTATGAGGAAGACCAAAGAGATCATGGTTAGACTTTCTGAAAACATCCACTAGTTGAGACTCTGGGTTTATTCAGCCAGTTCTTCAGAACTGATACCCCGCTGCTGTGTAGTGAAGGATGCCAGGGTGTTACCGTACTTTTCTCCCTGAATCCCCGTGGGATGGTTCATCTTCCCCTTTCAGATAACCCAGAGATGGTTTTTGATGTATGAACTCCTTCATATTAATCACCAATAATCATCTAACTAGCATCTTAATGACTTTGTGAAAGCTTCCTTCCTAAAAGAAAAAAAGGAGAATACAATCCATTTTTTGCCTGGTTACTTACTTTTCCAGTTGCAGGGCCTCCTCTCCTTCCCGGTAAGGAATGTGTTTCTTTTCTGTAACAGTTCTGGTTTTCCAGGACTGCTGTCCTTAAGCCACAGGTCATTGTTGTGTTATGTGCCTGTGAGCAGAAAGGACCTTTCCCATCCTTGTTGCCTGAATAGTTAAATCTCAATGGAACATGTATTAAGAAAGGCCTGAAATAATCTATGAGGTAGGGGGCAGCCTGTCCTGTGTTTGATGGTGTCTGGAAAAGATAGCAAAAGTGTCTCCATTAACATCTTGTTGGTGTCACTCAGGCTCAAAGCCTTGAATAAACTGTCATCTCCCATCCTGAGCTTCTTGCACTGAGGGCACTTCTGGTCTTCACTCTGGTTATTGGACTGGGATACTTAATATAGTAGTTAAAATCCCTCTTCATTTATTGTATGAAGTTTAGTGGACCAGTCTGAAGTATTATATGTTTCACTGCTGTATCTGTAATTGTTTTAGCCCATTTATTCTTCTGTGGCTGTTTCACTACATTCTTGGTGAAGATAGCGGGCCTCTCAAACCAGCTTACACTAACTGATAGGGCCTCAGAACAGACATTTTTCTTGAGAAAGCAAAACAAACACCCCTCGAAAGCCCAAAACAACATCAAGAAAAAAGTAACCCACCTGGTAGCCATATTCAAATAGCTGCAAATACAGAGATCTGCGCTGAATACCTGCATGGTACTCTCCCCTACAAAAATCCCCTGCTGTATCATGAAAACTTCCCTGTACTGTTTTGAGTGACCTTACTGGAACTACAGTCCTGTAAAACCTGCAAACAGAAGCAAATTGTTAACTAGATCAGTAGTCTGAACTGCTATTGAACTACTCCAGGATCCACAGCCTGAGTTTCTTTTGGTAGATATATTGATGAGCCAACACTAATTCCTCAAGCTGTGTATGCTTCACGCTGTCAGAAGACCGATCTAATGCTTTTTCCCTCCCTGCAGATGGCTGAGAGAATACTACAATGCATTTTTCTTTCCAAGTTAGTATTACACAGAAAAACATGTATTCAGCTAGTTTCAGCTGCTGTCCTAGTGTTTCAATGCCCCCAGGCTGTACCTACTGATCACTTGCACTAGTTTCCCTTACCCAGCCTTTATCTCTGTCTACCTGGCATCAAACATTGGTAGAAACAGCATTCTTAGCTGGAGCTTTTTAGCTTAAAAACAGTCTTTCAGGCTCTTTGCAACAATATCTTTAGAGACATGTCTTGGTTATGCTACATGGAGCTTGTCTGAACCACCAAAGAAAGCAACTGATCTGTTAGCAAACATGCTAAAAAGTCTGAGAATTAAAGAGGGTCTTGAGAGGAGGGGCATCTGGTGAGACCACCTTAAACAGCACCCAAAAGTAAGTTTGTCCTGGTAATACACTAGGAATTTATATGATGCTGTCATCAAGGGGTGAACTTTCTTTTAGTACAGCAGTATTAAAAATACTGGGTTTTAAATGTGTATATGTATATATACAGTGAGCAGAGACTTCTCATTCCACTGAAAGTAAATTTTTCTTCTTTGTTGCAGAGGCTGCTGCTGAGTTATGACTGATCTTTAACTTTTGGTTAAGTAAAAAAAAATAATTTCAATTTATTCCCAGTTTAGGAGTTTTACCCTATGCATAGACTTGCTTCAGGGCCTTGTAGCAGACCACACTGTAATTTTGCAGCCATCAGCATCTCCCTGTGTCCAGCAACAGGTATCTGTTACCTTACACTCTCCATGTAGGCTGTTCTGTTAATTACCACTGGTCACCCTTCTGCGTCAGCCACTTCTCGGTTCCCTGGCACGACTTGACTCTGCAGTTTAGTCTCTGGTGTTCTCTGACTTTCATTATCTCCAAATGCCACCTGGTTGGGGACTTGATTTATAAATGATCTTTCTCATCTAATCCTCAGGATATCAGTGACTAACTTGCACATGGACCTTTTCTAATTTTTTTATGCACCTCCGTAGCAGTCATTTCTTGAATTGTTACATCTAGTGTGAAGTAGTTGCCCTGAGGCTGAGAATTAGAGCTGATATCTTTAAGAAAACCCCAGTTTTGGTGTCTACTTTATCAGTCTGCAAACAACTTAGTCTCTAGGTTTGCCTGGTGTATTTGCATTGCTCACCAGTACGCGAGGAAGCTCCCTTGCTAATTGGTTGTAAACTGGCTTTTCACAGACACTCTCTTATGTCTAACATCTGGACACAGAACTCTGGCAGGGATGCCCTTGCCAGGTCTAGCACAGCTGGCTTAGCTTCACTTGAGCTGTCTCCTAGGACAACTGGCACTAGGAAAACTGCACGAAAGTACTTGCAGTGCATACAAATAGGCATACAGAATTACTCCTCCTGTCTGCCTTCTGGCTTGCCATTGCTTTTGATGTTTCAAAAAACTGGTCTTTCCTGCCTCCTCCCCTGCTTGGAGTGCTGTAAACTTGCATAGCTATCTCTAAGACCCACTGAGAAACTGCAAGCGAGAGGTTTTGGTACCACTGTTAAAAATTCTGATAGATGCAATGCAGCTTTTTCTTTAGTATTTTCATATATGGAAAGTGATAACTCCAAAAATCAAGTACAGAGATGCTTGGTTTGATCAACATGATCAGTAAATTTAATCTCGTGGTGAAATGTTTTTGCCATCTGAATCTGCTGGCAGCTCTTGTCAGTATTATTCTGAAAGATAAGAATTTTTAAAGACAAGAATTTACAATTTCAACAGAATTAGGCAGGATGCCACTAGTTGTTATCTACTGTAATAGATAACTACGGTCTTGTTATCGAGCTTTGACCCTAAGATACAAGTCCACTGTTTTATTGGCTGTGTAGGTATGGTTTTACCTGGCAAATGCAGCTGGTTTGTTTTAGTTCACTGGGAAGTGACACAGCAGATTATGCTGGTAATCATAGCCAATATATGGAAAATGTGAATTTCAGAATGTAAAACAGGTAAGGAGGAAGAAGAATTTTTATGAGAGGCTGCTATTTACTCATAAATGTGATGTGCCTGTGCTTTGTATTGCAAAGGTGAAAAGGCAAAGGGCCGAGTCAGCTTGGGGCTCATGTTAGTATAATTCCATAGCAGAATAACAATATTTTCCCATTATATGAAGAGATCACAACCAAGTTGCATCCTTATTATACTAGACACGTATAACCATATAACGTTAGAAAACCTGCACTTCAGCAAGCTAGATTTAGCAGATGAGTGAAATAAGCCAGGAAAGGATAGGACAGAAATCCGGGTGTTGGTGGTAATTGCATCATTAGCAGTAATCCCAATTGCCCAGGCATTAGCCCAGACTCCTTGTGTCAGGCAGATGAGATGTGTAAAGCAGTTTGCTAATGAGAGCACCTTTTGTACTGCTAAAAACAAACTAGCCAAGGATGGGGAAATTGCTCTGTATGCTCCTGGGTTGTACTGAACCCCACTGCAGAAAACCTGAAAGCTGGTTGGGTGCCTGTGCCTGGGCAAAGTCAGAGTAGGTGTTTGGAGAACAGGCTGATGCAAGTAACAAACTTCCTGAGATGTTCTGCCAGGCGTCATGCTAACGTGGCTCAGGGCCAAGCCTGAACAAGCTTCCTGGCCCCATATCTTCACACATAACTGTGGCTCCTGCTGCTTAAGGACCCAGATTGTCTGCACAGCCTGTCAGCATCTCCTCACTGCTGCAGTGGGCAGAGGCTGGCGGACAGAGGCTTCCCACCATGCTGGAGAGGAGCATGGGGCTGGAGCCAGCGCTGTCTGCCACCACCTTGGCGAGTGCTGTATCCTGGGCTGGGAAGGCAGGGTGGGCACGTGCTCCCAGTGCTGGTGGAAACTGGGGGTGAAGGCAAGCACCAGCCATCAGGGTGTGGGTTGTCCTCCTGGCATGGCCAAATGCAGTTTAGCCTATGCCTCCCAGAAGCTGAAATACAACCCAGCTCTTCTGAAGGAATTTAGCTTTGAGAAGCTGCACATCCTGCCCTCAGTCCTTCAGGTCTGGAGAGCAGGTCTCGTTGGGATGCTTTGGTAGCATGTCTGGCATTGGACTTAGCTTAGTTTTCTTGATTGCGACAGAGATGCTGTGTGTGGCTCATAATATACAGATGAAAATGCCCAAAGGTGAGCTCGGTTTCAGCACTGCATCTCGGTGAAATTGCTCTTCTCCTAAGCTCAGCAGCCAGCTCTGCTTACAGGGTTATCCCTGAGAGAAAGGCGGGCAGCAGGAATTAGCAGAAACCAGATTCCTGTGACTGAGATATAAGAAGCTCTCTCTTGACATAGTTTACCAGCATCTTCACAGGGTTCATACATTAAGAAAACACTCCTGTTGTCTATACCTGCTTATATACTTCATTTGAAGTGTCCTTTTTAAGCTGGTGGGTTTTAGAGCACGCAGAGGCCAGTGACTGGAAGCATGGGACAGTGATCTGAAGACCCGGCTTGGTTACAGACCTGGAGGAGCTCAGGTTTTTTTTTACTCATCATGTGCTATAAGTCCTAATTTTATTTTTATTCATTAAAACACACTTAAAAAAATTTATTAGTATTGCATAGCCAGAGCTGTTTGATACTGTTACAGAGTAGTTAGGTAGTTAAGACACTGTTAAAGCACATGTAGATTTTTTACTTGCAAAGCTTGATATATATATATATACACACACAAACACATTTCTGAAGAAGAATAAAAAACCCCAACAAAACCAACAAAAAAAAAAGGAAATTCCACTAAGGAACATAAACCAACATTTATGTAATACTGAAGAGCCTGGCTTAAGCTCAAAAATTCAAGGAAATTCAGAGGTAAGGCTGAAAATTCATGTTGGTAATCAACCCTGACTTTTATTTCTTTCTTTGTTTTTACATTAATAGAAATGGAGGCTGGAGTTGTCAGGCCTTCAGCTTTAGCTCAGACACAGTATTGAAGAAAAAAAATCAGATTCTTGTAAAGTAGTTGTAAATCAGTTTTTCTTTCATTAACACAGTGTGGTATTTCTATAGAGAGGAGAAAGTTTTAAAGAAAGCTATTCTTCCAGGTGACAGTATCTCCAGCCTGCCATGCTAAGATGCCTCTCCACAGCAGCAAACATTCATAAGGAGCACAACAGGATTGCTCTGTAGGTAGAGAAGTATTGTGAAAGTGGAGATTGTGGTATTCTGCAGACTACAGGTGATCAGAAATCAGGAGATTAAACTCATTCAGAAATCAGTAAGCAGCTTACTGAGTGCATACATGTGTATATATTATCTTTATATGATCACTAAATATATAGTCAGTGTAAATGTAAACATATAATCAGTCTAGGTGATATTTCTGTGTTTAATTCCTGACAGCTAGAGTTTACTTGCTGGTCTCTTGAGCTTTTCTTTGAGCTTAAATACTATGACACAACCAGTTAGAATTTAAAAAAGAAATCCTATTCTGTAATAAGTGTTTAATTGCAATAAATCCTAAAAGTTAAAACTAGTAGTTATATACTACTGATGCTGAATGCCTTTCCATTAGAAAGGTCACTTAAAGCTTCTCTCTGATTTGCATTTTATTTATGTGGAACTGTAATATTTACAAGAACTTAAGTGGAATAGGAGGCAGAGATGAGAAAACTCACTTTTTTTTTTCTTTTTTGGAAGTCTACAGAGAACTGGCTGTTCTGTCTCGCTGCTTGGCTGTGCAGTGTTTCCCACAGATGCGATGAGACCTCCTCCTGCTGTTTCATTTTATTTGCACTCATTGTCTGCACAGGGGATGAAAATTTCAAACCCTTTGAACGAGAAGTACGTGAAATCAGACAAAGCAGGGAGTTCATACTGATCACTCATCTCATCCCAAATGGCCATGATGAAACCCTTTTTCACAGGAGAGATGACTTTTCCTGCCTGGCTCCAGTACTTCCCATGTCAGCTGTGAAGTAGGATGCTCTGATGGGAGCGTCTTTAATGCAGGTTTCTCTAAAGTCCTCATTGACTTGAGTCAAGGTTATTGGCAGCCACTGCCTTTGAGATGGAAAATAAATCTCATCATCTGGAACTCAAAGAAAATGTTCCCTGGATTTCCCTTGAGAGCACTAATCCCTGTTTGTAATTGGGAGGCAAAACTTTAAAAAGAGGATTTTACTAAACCTCATGTTCCATGAAGTAAAAGAGCAATTTGCACAACAGCAGCTTTGTGTTCCAGTGGTGGTGAAATAAATGCTTGAAATGGGCATAGAGGTTGAACAGAGATGCATTAAGCATCTTCTAGGAAAATGTTGCTGACATGCTGTGTTGTGGCTTTTAGGGTTTTTATTTATTTATTTAAAAAAAATGCACATATCCCTCCAAAGAAAGAATAGGCTGCATTAAAAAAACGTAAATAAAAAAGTCTGCTTGATACATCACTATGAGGGCTTCTGTCTGTTGCTGGCTTCTTCACATTTTATTTAAAGCTGCAAAGCTTTCATATTCTGACCGTGCCTACAGAAATTGTCATGCAGTTCAGAGTCATTTCGGGATGTTTGGAGTTTACATTCGCTCTATGCTCCAGCGTTTATTTTTTTTTCGATGTTAATATGTTTCATTGGGAGAGAAATGCCAGAAACATCACTGTTTCTCTTGAAGCTGACATCCCTGTGTGATGCTATAAACAAACTGGTACTCACAGTTCTCTTGTGGTATTAAGTTGTCTTGGGGAATGTTCTTCCCAACGCCCTCAATCCCACTCCAGCACCGTGTGCTTTACAGCCCTTGTAGATGCACGTGGCTGCTGTGAGGTGGATGCAGGCAGGCTGTACTGCAACCACAGGCTTGCTCTGATATTTTTTTGTATAGAATACACATGCCTCTTGGGGTTTTTTGTGGGCAAAAACATTCAGCTGCTGGAAAATGAAGGATAGTCATGCCAAGGACAAACCGAAGTAGCTTTGTCATCTTACAACATGCAGCTTTTTATTTGCAAAGGAAAATATTATATTGTGGTTTGGGTTAGTCTGCATCTGTGGGTTGGAAGGTCGACTCAAACTTCTGAGTCCCTGTTGTTGGTGAGTATCCTGCAAAGGCTGGCCTTTTTTCCTAGTTCCTGTCTTAAATGCAGCTGTAGTGAATTCTTAACTTTGGAATTGCGGTCTTTCTGCCAAGTTTGTTCCATGTCTGGTGAACTTTCAGCTATGAAATTCTGAATGAAGGATGTTGTAGAGACACAAAAACCTGAGCTAATTTCACCACATTTTTCTCCTCCTCCTGAATAAATGGATGAAAGGTTTTTCTTACAGCATCTGTAATGAATTGTTTGAATTCTACAGCCCCTTCTGCACCCCACAACACAGAGTAAGCAGTCAGGACTGACTATACTTTAACAGGAGATACCTGTGTTTCCTATGGAAAAGAGAATCTTGAATTTACTTAAATTCCTTACCAGCAGTAAGTAATTCAAGACATAGCACATCCCGTGTAGATCTGATAGCTGCACTATGTATCAGAGAAACACAATTAAATGTAATAAAGTGTAGATTTGAATCACAGTTTGGCCTGAATATAACCCTGATGTAAGTGTCTTATATTAATATTTACAATTGATATCAGTTATTGCAATTAGGAATAACACTAACGAGACAGAAGCAATCTTCATTTCAGTAACAGAACATGACTCAGGCATTTGAAGTTAAAACGAATGCAAACTGATTAAACTTGAAAAAAAATTTTTTTAATTTTTTTTTTTTTCCAAAAAACTCCTCCTACCTTGGTTTCACAGAATCACAGAATTCTAGGGTTGGAAGGGACCTCGAAGGATCATCTAGTCCACCCCCCCTGCCAGAGCAGGGTCACCTAGAGTACATCACACAGGAACGCATCCAAGCAGGTTTTGAATGTCTCCGGGGAAGGAGACTCCACAACCTCTCTGGGAAGTTTGTCACTAAAGTTTACAGTTACCTATAATGGAAATGCAGAGCTCCATTAAAATAAATGGAGATTAGGAGAAGGAATAGCCAGAAGATCTAGTCTGTAGCAGACTCTTGCTAGAGCAGGTTTGGTTGTCATTTGTCTCTAGGGTTATGTGTCTTCTAATTTAAATACCATTTTGCATAACCTAAAGTCATTAAAGATTAGGAATATTTATGGTAACCGTAAAATGTGTGATGATACGATCAGATGTAGTATTCATAGCATCAGGTGTGGTAAATATGCAGTAATCAAAATAGTGAGGTTCAGGTACTTCCCTTTTCTAATCAAAACAACACTGTGAAATAGAAACACGTCATTTCATATTGCTGTTCTTTCTGCTAACTCGGACAGTAAAAGAGTACAAATACTTCTCACCACATCTTGGCCAAGAAATGCACATCTTAGCAGTTTCTATAGCATTCTGTATTCTCCTGCCAGGAATCCTCTGTTCTGATCCTGATAATTTTCAAGCTGCAATCATGTAACCCATAATGATAATGAAAGATATTTGGTGCTTTAAGTATTATAAGCAAGAGAGTAGAAAATTATTCCAGTGCCGTCTTGGGCTTTGCAAGCTTAACAATGTGACACGTCTCATGACTGAAATATTTGCACAAACACTTTGTCTCACAGATTCTTTCCCAGCTTTTCATCTTAGACAGTCTCTCCGTCTTCTTTTTTCTCTCCATTTCAGACTTTCTTAATCGCTACAAGATCTAGTGCACAAAAGTCTCATCTGAATGCATCATGCAGAATTTTCCTGGCTGTAGCAGAAATGTCTGTCCTGGGTTTTTTTGGTTTTCATTTTAAACCCCTACTAGAGTAATTAAAGGCTCCCTTCTGCTTATTTCGTAGGGGTTGCATACAAAGAAATTAATCAGCTCCTGTCTGTCAGTTGTAAACCTGTCTCTTTTTTTTTTTTTTTTGACTAAAAGCATTTTCTCCAGCAGCAAATGCTGCAGTTGCCTGATGCTGTCAGCTGCCTACATTTGGTAAGCATGGAGAAGTACTATTGCAAAATTCTACATACACTGGAGTTTCTGAGCTGCTGCCTTTGGTTCTTTGCTATCAGGAATCTCAGTTACTGCTTGGTTTTGCTTTTGGAGAGATTTCTTCTTCAGGTCCACATTTAAGCTCAGTTTTAAAGAATTTTATTCCCCCCCGTAATTATGCACTCTCTTTGGCTAGTGAAACTTCTGAGAAGACCTGCTGAACTCTGCTTTTCCATCTGACCACTGAGTGCAAGATTTGATCTTGAGGTTACCCTTCTAGAGGGATGTTGTGTTTTGTTCAAGCCTTTCACATGCTGAAATAATTGCTTATGGAATGAGAAAGAAACTTGTTCAGTCTTTGGGAGTTTCCATCTCATTTTTCCAATTGGATCCATACAAGCTGTTTGTCTCCTAGAAGATGGATGGTGTCTCTTTTCCTCCACGTGAATGTACAGGTTTAGGGGCTTCCCTGAGCCCATGGAGATGGTTGATGAAAGCGGCTGTTCCTCGTGTGCCAGTTTCATGGCCAGTATGGAAAACTTGTCTGAAAAATTACAAAAATTGACTAAACAAAACCTGAGCAATCCAAAGTTATTTCCATACATGTAAATGCATTCTCTTTTCCCTCCTCTTCATACCATGCCATCATGGATTAGGCATACTGGCTTTGAAGTCCTACAGTATCGTTAAATGTGCTGTATATACACTATATGGGATTATTCAGACTTGTGAGTTCTTTGGGACAGGGATCTTTTGGGCTCGGTGTTTGTGCAGCATCTAGCACAGTGGGTTTAATTAGAGACCTAATGTGAGGTATCATCATGAAAACTAATGGGCTGTTAAATTTAAGGGCTAGCTTAACAAAAAAAAAAGAAATATCTTTCACTTTGCCTGTCTTGTACCAAATCTTAGGTTCACTGCCTTCTAAGAAAATCTTTGCATTTAAATAGCTCCAGATAAATCAAAAGCAGAATATATAGAACAATTATAGAGGAGACACAAGGCTCCATACTACTCACCAGACAAACCATCCTAACTGTCTTCCCTGTAATTCCTATTTATTTTCACATGCTTTCAGATCACTTTCATCCTCCCCTACCAATTTGAAAATCAGTTATTTCCTTTTTTTTTTGTCACAACACTTCTGAACTCCCCACCCGTTGGGAGAGGCCCATCATTGTTTTCTTGGGTTTAGAACAATTTTCCTTCCCTTGATTGGGCTTCCATCGCTAACCGCGAGTTTGACTGACAGGAGAAATTGTAATTGTTTTCTTGCTTCTCTTGCCGGTGGTTTGGAAGAGAAACTTCCAACCCTTTGTGCAAGGCTAACACCTGTATGTACCTCAGACTGGGGTTCCATATAAATTTGGTCTTATTAGTGCAAGCTTTCATTTCCTGACAGCTCCTGCAAGTGATTCCTTCACAGGAGATGTTTTGGCACCTTAAACTTTATTTACATCTGGATATTGTGCTTGCAGACTTACCAAAGTAAGGTGCTGACTGATTTTTGTATTCCAGTTGAAGAATTCACCATCTGTGATCTGTAATTAGACTTCTCACTAATTAGGTATAACAAAGCTGCATAATGCCAAGTTCAAGGAAAAACTTATTAGAAATACAGTGTAATACATGGCTGAGTGTTTTTATTGCTTAACTGTAAATAAAATGTTTCTGTCAGTCCTGGGCATCCATATTTTCCTGCCTCTGTAGGTTTAAAAAGTTCTTTTCAGTCATTCATGACACTACTTTGGTTGCTATGGTGATACCAATTTACTGTCTCAAATTATTGTACTTCAGAGGTACATGAGGCCTTTTAATCTTTCTTTTTTTTTTTTCTATTTCTTTTTTTCTTCCTTTCCATTTCATGTCTTTGATTTTACAGATGCTGTTACTCAAGGACAGGAATTCCTATATTGTTGGTCTATTTTTTCCACTATCTGATGGAAACTAGAATAAATATATACCTTTCCCCCTCAGGACTGATGAAGATTCCTGATGCTTTATTGGTACCTTTGCTGAACATTGTTCTATATAAAAGCCTTACAAACTTATATTTAGTTTTGTTATGGGTCACTAAGCTAGAGAAGCACATGCTGTTTACTTTGACCAAATCAAGAGCAGCTACACCCAACCAAGTGGAACTTACACACTTACGAAAAGCAGCTTGTCAGCCATGGTAGACATTAGGTTGGGTGAGATGCTGCTAAAATCCAATTTGAGAAGTCCAGTTGGGCCAAGCCTCCGTAAGGTGACTTAATGGGGACTGAAACCCCACTGAGACAGTTTGCTCTTTCTGTGATATATGTAATAGAAAGAAACCATTAAAGCAATATTAGCTGATCAATATTCCCTTTGTTTCTCAACATAAGACAAAGTTCATGGTGAACTTGCTGTAAGAATCAAGCTCTTTCTGTGGGGTTGTCACTGTGTTGGGCATTTCTGTATTGCTTCCTGCTTTTTCTCTGTCCTTTTGAGGACTGCTCTGATCAGAGATGTGTGTGTGTTTGGCCTGTGCGTCTTTTGATGGAATATTCCCATTGCCTATATGGTCTAATTCCCTCTGCATTTTGTTCACCTTCCCACAGTACGGCATTGCCACCGTAACCTTGATCATCAGCATATGTGGGGTTTATGTTTTGTGAGATGTGTAGCCCTAAGTGGCCTCAGGTCAAAGGTCTGTATTGCTAAACGCCTTTCTGCTTAGGAATCGCTCGTACAGATGAATGATGCCCTTTCTGATACAGATCACATCCTGAAAACTCCGTGGATTCAGACAGAGCTGTAGAGTTTCTAAGTAGCAGAAAAAAATCATTGCTGAATAGGGTAAAAAGGAAAAGATTCCAAGTGGGATTACTGGATTTCCAAATGGGCAAAAACTGTGTGGGGGAATGCACATATAGAAAACATTCAGGAAAAGGAAGGGATCTGTGTGGCTGGAAGCAAGTGATGTGTTTGTATTTTAGTGGGTAATACATGCAAAAACTGAAGGAGAAATGGGAACTGAAGAAGGATGCGTGTGGATCCCAAGATAAATTCAAATCCCATGGAATAATACTTGAATTAAGCAAAGTGGCAATGGTGTTTGTATAACTGAAAAGGAATTCACAATATGCTCTTTATTAATATCTTTCTCATCTATACATGATATTCTACCCCATTTTCTTTCTAATTTTAGCTCTCTTCTGATATCTGTCCCTTGAGTGGCTGTCTGGTGTGGTGGATTTATGCTGTTTGTTCAGAAACATTCCTACTTTTCTGAGTTCTGTCCCACATGCATTTAGCATAATCTTCATTTGCTTTTCCACTTGCTGCCTGCTTGTTTAGCTTTTCTCCCAGGCCATTAGTTCAGTTCAATTTTCTTGTGGGGAAAAAGCCCTTCTTTTTGTGGTGGAAGTAGTTAATCCTCCTATGTAAAAATCGTCTTCTCCAGGATACTCCAGATTTACTTTACTATCATTCTCTTGAAATCCATAAGTGATGCTGTGGATTGTTGATGGAAAAAAGCCTGGCTTCTCATGGTCCTTTTCCAGACAATGGAAGTTCTTGTGGCTGAACTGGTTGGCAGCAGGTGGGTCCCAAAGCAGTCCCTGCACCACACCATTAGCAGCTATTTGCTTTGGCAGCCAGAAACCTACCCTATGGTGGTGTCCTATTTGTACTACTGCTCTTGGGTAGCGGCTGCTCGCTTCACTGTTTTTTGCTGCCTGTGTGTGGGCATAAAACCCATGTGAGGATCATTCTACTGTGGCTGTAATAGCAGAAAATAGTAGTATTTTTATCTCTCAAAAGATCTTTAGATCTTTTCAAAGAGAAGTGAACTGTGATTGTGCAGGGTGAAAAAGGTCTTGTGCTTTTTAACTTCCATATGAGAACACAAGGGACAACTGCATTTTTTTCTTCTTTTCCTGTTCCTTTTATTGATGCTGGGAATTCCAGGCTTGTCTGGCTCAGAGGAATCCACAAGATTTATCTTTTTTTAATTTTATTTTTACTTCATACCAGTGAATACCTTAAAAAGTATTTTTATTAGCTTTTTAACATGAATGGAATTGGTGGTGCTCTCTCTCCACCCCAGCTGCCGGTGCATGCTATAACCAATGCTCAGAACCCAGAAGAACATTTTAGAACAAGCTAGGAAGACTAGGTTAACCAGCATCTGAGTATTTTTAAACTTTTCTTTACATTTGATGTGGGAATAGCAAACCTAGATTAAAAATGATACAAAATTAATATTTCCTTAGTTGCAGACAAGATATCAGGTCTGAGGTCAAGTCAGGAGTTCTAAGTAACAATTTAGGAACACCAGAGAATGGCAGTGGGAACAGTCACACCTGTGACATAGCTCAGGCCAGGACCCTGTGCTGGAGCTGAAAGGTAGATCCCAGAGCTGTGGACAAGAGGGTGCATGGGCTGGGCTCCAAGGTGAGAAGGGAGCGTGAAAGGAGCTGCAAGTGATACTCGGGTCATACTCATGTCAAAATATCTGATTTCAGACAGAATTCAAGTACTTTAAATAATAAATAATTTAAATTGCTGTTATTGTAATTTACATAAAAGGTATAGATGCAAAAGGAGATGGCAGTGAAAGAACCAAGGTCAAAAATCAGATTCTTAATGCTATCTGACTAATAGTAAAAATATTTGGTTTCCTGGGTCATTTGTCTTTCAAGTAGAATACTCTTGTAGGGGTATTTTTTTTACACAATGCACTTGGCCTTCTGCCAACATATGAGCGCTCCAGATTGATACTAATGAAAGAAATATTAATGCACCGTAGCATGTCAATTATCTTGAAAAGGTCTCCAGCAACCATTTATCACTTAAATTTCACATCTTATAGCTGGGGACCAAACTGTGTTACATCCTAGAATAGTTCTGCCAAATTTGATCCATCATTAACTTTCATTTGTTGATAATTTGAACATGAATTTTTATTTAAGTTATGCATCTTTCTTTGTCAACTTGATGGAAATGTCCTGAATTGCCATGTTGTCATAGATGAGTGATACTGTCTCCCAGTTGAGACTCTACTGTATTCTGAAATGCCTTTGAGGATATATCCCCTAGGAAAAAACCCTGAGGCCAGGGACTTTATTTGTTGTGTTTCAAGGGGTTGGGGGAGGGGAAGAAAGTGGGGAGGAAGGCAAAAAATTACTTTTATGACTTAAATTGGATTCTCAGTTGCTGAATCATGCACAGAAACTTAGGGGTTTATTTTGGGTTTTGTTGGTTTGTTGGTTTTTTTTTTTACCTTTATCCTCATCAGTATTCGGTATGACGGCTTTTATTGCTAGGGTTACCAGGCTTCCAAACAAAACAGAATAGTTATAAAAGTGAAAAGTAACACCAGAGTGATTATTTTTTTTTATTTTTATTTTTATTTTTTTTTTTTAATTTGCAAGGTGGGTTTGAGTGGATTGGGTGACATATCTCAGGTGTGAGAAGGTAAATCCACTGTAGAGGATGTGATGCAGTCACAGGTCTCAGCACAAAGCAATGTTAACATCAGTTGCCTCAGGCTTCAGATAAAGGCAACCCCCAGAGGGGTTTCACTGAGAAGGATCAACACAAAAGCATCCCCAGTCAAATTACTGAGGGAAATCCTTTGGCCAAAGGAGTTCGTTGGACTTGTGCAGAATGGGATGGGTGCTCCTATTGACTTGTAAGGGGCAACATGTGGTACGGTGTGAAAATATGTCTCTTTCTGTGTAATATTGGACCATTGCAAAGCTCATCAAATACTTTTTCCTGTTGTGGTGGGTTGACTCTGACTGGACACCAGGTGCCCACCAAACCCACTCTATCACTCCCCTCCTCATCTGGACAGGGGAGAAAAAAATGTAACAAATGGCTTGTGGGTTGAGATAAGGACAGGGAGAGATCACTTGCCAAAAACAGACTCAAATTTGGGAAATTAATTTATTGCCAATTTGAGTAGGATAATGAGAAATAAAACAAAATCTTAAAAACATCTTCCCGCCCACCCCTCCCTTCTTCTTGCACTTAACTTCACTCATGATTTTTTTTTTTCTATCTCCTCCCCGAGTGGTGCAGGGGGGTGGGGAGTGGGGGATGCAGTCAGTTCATCACGTGTGGTTGCTGTTGCTCCTTCTTCCTCAGGGGACCTCCTCACACCCTTCCTCTGCTCCAGCGTGGGGTTCCTCCCATGGGAGACAGTCCTCCATGAACTGTTCCAGCGTGGATCCTTACCACAGGCTGCAGTCCTTCAGGAACAGACTGCTCCAGTGTGGGTTCCCTGCGAGGTCACAAGTCCTGCCAGCAAACCTGCTCCAGTATGGGCTCCTTTCACCATGGGGCCACAGGTCCTGCCAGGAGTCCCTGTGAGGACTTTCCACAGGGTCACAGCCTCCTTGAGGCATCCACCTGCTCTGGTGTGGGGTTCTCCACAAGCTGCAGGTAGATATCTGCTCCACCATTAACCTCCATGGGCTGCAAGGGGTCAGCCTGCCTCACCGTGGTCTTCACCACAGGCTGTAGGGGAGTCTCAGCTCTGATGCCTGGAGCGCCTCCTGCCCCTCCTCCTTCTTCACTGACTCTGGTGTCTGCAGAGTTGTTTCTTTTACGTTGTCATTCCTTTATCCCTGTGCTGTTGCACAGCAGGTTTTTTTCCCANAACCCAATCCTCATCTACCAATGCAAACTCCTCCTTTATCCTGACTTCTTCTGGGGCTTTAGGGATCAGGGGCTCCTGGGGAAAGCTTCAAGCTTGGACATGGGAAAGCTTCAAGCAGCTTCTCATAGAAGCCACCTGTGTAGCCCCCTCCTGCTACCAAAACCTGGCCACGCAAACCCTATATACCTGTACAAGGCATACTTCTTGCCTTTTTAGAAAGCAAACATACAGCAGCTTAGACTTAAGTTATTTTTTAAGCTGTAAAAATATTTCTTGGTGCAAAATTCTGGCCAGAGGAAGCTCAAAGAAGGCTCATGCATAGCAGGTTTTAGTCAGAGTTTAATATACTTCCATAACGTGCTCAGATACTGTTTTCAGAGGTGCAATATAAGAGGCTTGTGTTGAATGAACAGAATGGGAACCAAATAAAATGTACTTAAGCAGCCAGTAGATAATTTAAGAAGCTCAGGTGACACCTTTAGATGATGTGAATTAAAACCAGTGCAAAAGAAACAACAGAGGGTTAAGCACTGATTCTGGCTGCATGGCAATGGAAGTGAAGCCTTAGCATTGGGAAAAAACAAATATTTTTTTTTGGAGAAGCTATGTCTGATCAGTATTCTCACCTATGTTTAAATGGACACTGCAAATTAATTCTTCATGCAAAGCTGTAGATTGCTGTGTATGTTATGTTTATGCCTGTGTTTGGTTTAATTTACTCTTCAAAGGATCTGTAGCAGTATAAAGGCCTTGGGTAGCCTTCTCATCAGTTGGTACAGTGATTAGATCCTTGCATTATAAGTCAAGAGATCATGGTTGTAGTCATTTCTCTGTTATCAAGTGTACTGGGAGGTTGATGAAGATTTTGGATAATGTACCTCATCCAGGATATGCTTGGAGTGCGATTTAAAGGCACCTGAATCACTGCACTGAGCTCCCCAGGTTTCTGGAAGGGCTAATTAGCTCAGGTTGTGAACATGAAATACCTCTGTTCTGCTTCTAGACAAAACCTGGGCAAGAAGCAGCAAAAATGAGTTGTTGCTGCACCTCAGCAAATAAACCCCAGTGTGCTCTGCAGAGAGCTACATCCATAACCCTGTACTGTTAATTGGCAGCTTGAATAATTTGACCATGCCTGAGCATAACTGACAGAGCTGCCACCATTTTGTACCTTTGTCACTTTGCCCCAGCCTTACCAACAGCCAGTTTGTTGTCACTGTGGCTATGAATTGCTCTGGCCCCACTGCAGCAGCTCTTGGCCGTACGGTTGTTTCTTGCTGTGGTGTGTAAAGTCCTGGTGTCTGTCAAAGGCCGTTGCGCTGGGTGCTGAGTGAAGACAATTATATTTCTCAATTACCACGCTAAACAAAAACCTGTCTGCATGGTTTTATGGTGGTATCTCTTTGGGGATCTGTGGTACTTTGCAGGGAAGTTCTTTTCTGCTTCCCTTAGCTTTTAAAACAGAGGGGCAGTGATGTTATGGCAGGCTGTGTTTATAGAGAGCACTACTGAGCTGTAGGCTTGGTTATGGTGCTGTCACAAATGTCAAGTCACTTACACTACCTGGTGTTAACATCCCTGGACACTTAATGCATCTGCTCCTAATTTTATGTTGCCTTAAAAGTACCATTATTCATTATTGGTACGTGAAGAAAACCACAAGTAATATCTCAATTTGCTTGTTTTGTAGCAAGTTGAATAGTGCTCTGGCAATGAACATGCAGACATCTTCTATCAGTAGTATAAAGATTTCTGATAGATGCATCTTCTTTAGTAAATAGTAGAAAAGACATTCAGAGTTTCGTAGTAGTTTGTTATTTTCTGGGTTGTGTTTAAATTATTCTAGAGCCTCTCCTACAGTTTTTGTTTGTATTTTATACATATTTTGTACATCTTTTTTGATATCTTGATATTTACAGTTTATTGCATCTTTATGTTAGTATCCCATCTACTCAATCACCTCATCTCATCTACCTGATAGCATTTAGAGTTGCACTTCATTTTTAGATTTATCAGCAAAACAAATATGTGGGTCATTAAAAAAACAAGTCAACCCTGATAAAAATATTTTCTCCCCCCTCTCTGCAAGAGTTAAAAAAACATGTAAACATCAGACAGTGTGTGTGTAGTGAGAGACTCTGTATAGCCTGAGGCACTGTTTTGGTATTGTATTGAGAATGGAGATGCTCCTTTAGTCTGTGTATGTCTCTGAAACAGCGAGGATTTGAGTCTGGCAGTCGCTGTTAAGGGCTGCCAGGGATCCTTGTTACCAGCTTATAACACCACTAAACTGGATCCAGTAATGGGATCCCAGACTGCCAGCGTGCTTCGGTGTTTTGCACTGTACCTGGATGGCATCTGAAATACATGGCTGGATTTATAACCACAGTCTGGACTGTGGTCTGGTCAGAATTGCACCTGTACAACTCTGCTCAGTCGAGGATGGCCAGGAAGCGAGTTCACCCACACTTCTGGCTCTGCAGCACAAGCATATTGCAGTGGGGCTGTTGCTCTGTCCCTCTGCCTGCCTTAGGTAAGAGAAATTTGACTGTTGGAGTCTTCAGGTACCCATGACCAGAGTCACCTCCACACACAGTCCTGGGGGAAGGTTTTCCTGCAGGCTCTGGGCACAGCCCCGTGTGCTCTCTCCCACTTCATCCCTCGGCAGTGCGATCCCACAGGACAGGAGGATGTTGGCCAGCACGCTGTTGCTCTGTCCTCTCTGGGAGCCTTTTGCTCCTCCCAGGTCAGTGTGAATCAGAAATAAGAGTCTGGCTCCGTGGTCGTTAATCCCAGACCAGGTGCTCCTTCATCATCCAGCAGCCCAAGTGTGATCTGGAGCAGCGCCGTCAAATTAGCCGGGCAGCACAGCGTGAAATCCGTGCTGGCTCCGTGCCTGATGCTGGAAGACAGACGTTACCTGATCCATAGGGGTGATTGGAAAGGTGGAGGCGGATAATACCTGAGCCAACATAAAGCTTGACAATAGAAAATTAACTTTTCAATGTTTGCTTGTCAGATTTGAACTGCCAGGCTTAGCTAATACTGAAGCAATGCTTTGGTGTTTTTTTAGAAGCCCAAAGGGTAGCTCTGACATAGTGTCAAACTACAGCCTAACTCCAATCCAACAGCTATTTATGTAAAGGCAGTGGTGAAACTTGGAAAGAAAATGAGTGGTTAAATTTTTTAGGAAATTTTACTATTATCTTGAACTTATTCCTATTTCTTTCTTTTTTTCTTTTTCACAGTGGGAGAAGGGGATTACAGTAAAATCACAAATACAGCAACACAATTTGCCACTTGAAGGGCAATGTTAGTAGTCTAACATTGTGTTAAGTATGTTCATAAAAAGAAAGGAAAGCTTGAAAATACAGCTTCCCACCAAAAGAAAAATAGTAGAAGTGCTTATTAAACTGATTTTTGTGAGGAAAATCTGATTGTGAATTGGTGCAAATTATATGCACGATTTTAAGAGCTTTTTAGAAGTTCTCAGGTAGTTAATACTGTCCTTCCCAAATCCTGATCATCTGCAATGAAGCATTGTTTCAATAATTATAGTTTTACAGTCTGCAGAAGAAGTTACTGAAAAGTGATCTCTGTGAGATAGATGTCCATGCAGCATCTCACTGGTGCAGATCATTTTTGTAAGTTTTAAGGCTTATTCTTCACAAAACTAGTTTGTTTTTAGGCTGAAACTACAGCTACTATCGGAATATTGTATTAAAGATATAAATTGGTCTTAAAGGATGAGCTGAGGATGGATTCCCTTGTGTGGTGCAGCATACTATTGCAAAGTTATAGCCAGTAAAGGAAGACTTCTTGCTTTAACATATCTGGCATTATCCTCTTAGAGACAGGCTGTTGTTAGCTTGTTTCTAGTGTGACTTGCAATGCTTTGTGGTTACCAGATATTACAGCAGTAGAATATATCATATTATTTGAGATTCTTTTAAAATATAGGCTGTAGGTATGTGGAATGGCTTGTGGACAGATGACTTAATGTTTTTTTTTCAAGCCACCAATGCTTTCTGTTTAGAATGAAATAATCTGTTTCAGAAAAGGAGATGCACCTTTAACAAATTACAGGGGTTTTGATATATTCATGTAGAATCTAATGGGACTTATTCTGATGCATCCCAATGGACTGTATAAATGATCACATTCATGTAACAGGAGATATTCATATAACACTGACTGAATCTGTAGAGAAGGAAAGAAAAAAGAATCAGACCAACCAATTTTGGTTTTGTGGGAAGAATTTTATTCTAACTAACTGCCAGTCTTATTCTTTCACACTGAGACATTCTTAAAAGCAGAAATTCATCGATGAAATGATCATACAGTCTTTCTTGGGAGGGCAAGAATTAGATGCTGAAATGAAGTGTCTGGGGTTTTTTTCTTAAAAAAAAATTACCTACAACACCTCTGATATTTACAGAAGCACGACAGAAACAACCTCACAGCTTATCCAATTATGCCTTAACGCTTAAATAGATTTGAAATATTGGGTGCTTCCAAGGTGCTACAGGCATGTAGGAGATCATTTACAAAATTCTGGTGTGTTATAAAAGAAATCTTAGTTGAGCATCAATTAAATGACACTCTTCTTTATTACATTAAAATTCAGTCATATTTGAAGAACTGAATCCTGTAGTAGGAATATCAGAATTAAAAAATAGACTAATTAAAAAAACCTTGTTGCAATGCATTTTTTTCTTTAATTCTAAATTGCAGCTGATCAATGATGTTTGCTAGCCCAAGGTTTGAATGGAAGAAGACTTGGTTTGGAATGAATTGCTGCTGTCTAGGTCAGCAACACTGTTGTCCTTTAGAAAATGAGCTGAGGGCTTGCAACCTAGTTCGATGGATACTTGGTATGTGCCTGGGTACTTTGCTGAATCACGGTTTCTGTGCCAGAAGTACAGGGTTGGCTTCTCCTAATTGATTCCCCTTTGGGCTGTTCAAGAGTGTTGGCTAGATGGAATTCTGATTCTGGGAATCCTGCACACTTAGACTGAGCTTTTTTTGTCAAGGGAACATCTTGTGCAGTAGGGAATGATGTGAACTCGCCTGTCCCTTCTGTGGCACAACTAATATATTGAACTCCTTTTGTTACATAGAAGCCTGTGTTTCCGTGCTTCCTAAAGATCATGATTTCTGTTCCCTTTGAGCACCCTGCACAGGGTAGTAGGGAAGGGTCATTTTAAGTTTATGACGAGTATTTGAGAAAGTTACCATTCAGGCTCGGAAAATGTTGCCCATGCAGCTGGACAAGTCCATGCTTGTTGCAGTGAGCGGTGGCCACTTGCTGCAGCTGTGTTGCTTCTCTTCAGGGTTTTTTTTATCTTAAGCTATGGGTGCTTTTGCTCTGAAAGGTTCTGAGGTCTTCTCTGTGTGTTTGTGTGCAGTTTAACAATAAAAATACTTTGTCAGTGGCTTTTAGGTTTTTTTTATTAGCAGTGTTGATTAAGACAGCAATTCATGAAAATTTTGGCCATTAGCCTCCATTGTGGTTTCAACAATACACCATTATTTTCTTTCTTCTTCATTGCAGGCTACTAGCCCAGACTCCTTCCACTCTGCTGCAGCAGCAGGGTGGATTTAACAGAAATGTCTCTGGGCTCAAAAAGAAAAGTGACTCATCTCCCCCTGCTCATGTACATCTTAATAAAAAGAAGTTTGTTTAATCGTTTTGTTATGAATGTAGGGTATAGATTCAGTCTTGTCTTTGCAGTCTGTTATAGTTTTTCATTTAAGTGAATGTGTTAAAAGAGTTAACGTTATCTCAGAGGCCAGTGAGTGCTCAGGGCAGATCCCGCTCACTCATCCTGCTGTAGCAGCCCAGTCTGGCTGCTCCACCTCATTGCAGCAGGAGATGTGAAAGACATGCTTTGCAGCTATAGCCCTGGTCGCTCTGGGAAACCAGGCACCCTGGCTAAAAATAGTCTCCTCTAGGTTAGCAGCTTTGCTTGTGAATATACAGGCATGAGGAGCTGATTTGGGTAATAAGAGATTCCCATGGTAGACTGGGAACTGGGCTATCTGGGGAGAGACAGACAAAAGGAAGACAGACATGACAAAGATGTCATGGTTTTAATCCTAACATGGCCAGTCTATGGAGTGCTAGATGTTGCATCCTTTTATTTTGCTAACCACTGTGTATTTCTTCAAGTTCTTAGTCAAGGTCAGAATTGCATCCCACTAAACATTTTACACATGTATGAGAGAAAGTGTTTGCTTAAAGACTGTAAAGTTTCAGCAAAAGAAGGAGAACAAAAAACAATTGTATATTTACTCATGAAGAGTTAAGGTGAAGGAGACTTCCTTAAGAGGCTGAACATTTACTATCAGAGGAACTCCATCTGAATTTTCTGTGTTCAGAATGCGAGCCTCCAGACCAGTTCCCCTGTTCTCCTTATTCCCTTTGACCTGGCTCCTTCCCCCTGCCTCTGCAAAGCTTTCTGTAACCCTACTTCTTTTCACCTGTGCAACTGAACTCATCCTGCTGCTGGGGGGAAATTCCTCTGCTGTGGGGTGAAGCTGGATTCATCACTGTTTTATGCACTTGGTGGATCCAGCTCATTTTGACAGCTATGGAAGATTTTAATCTAAATCATCTGTGATACAAGGAGGAAAATAAAGATAGAGGTTGGGAAATGCAACAGATAAAGGCTTGACTGGTCAGAATTTAAATCTTAAGTTGCCAATTGCATGGCTAGCTATGAAAAGGAAATGTGGAAGAAAAAGGAAGCAGTAAACATGGTGATTAAGTGGATCTTACTCAGAGTAAATTATAGCATTCCTGAATGTAAGTCTTCTCTTTAACAGAGAAATCATTAAATGTTAAACTCGTGCTATTATTTGCGTTTCATTGGGTAGACTTCCATGTGCAGAAATATTCATTTTAATTAGTGTTGAAAAGAAGTCTCGTGTACAGAGCACTGGCTGGTAGGTATTTTTATACTCTCTCTCAGTGAACTCATTTTATATGATGATGATTTTCTCTAATTTTTAATTAACATGTCTATATTAGAGTTGGGGAAAATGATCAGTGTTTCATTAACTGCCTTGCTCTTGGAGATCTATGCAAACATAATTGATATGGTTGCTACAGGGTGCTTTGTCAGAATGAGCCATCCTGCCACTACCTTTCTCGCCTGGCTTTTCAGTGATATGAATTTGAGTGAAAGGCATACTGGAACAGCATATAGTTTTACCTCTGAAATGACAGCATATGATGTGGTGTTGTATTTCAATGTGATGTTTTATCCAGAATATTTCAAAACATTTTATAGACTGTGTTTATCACTGGGATATAGTGCCCCCCTCCACCCCTTTGCAAAGACTGTATATAATGGTGCTTAGGAAAAGAAGTGAGAATATTTCTTGCTCCTTCTCTGGGGAGAATTATTGGCTCAACTCTAAGCATCACAATTAAAAATATACTTGCTAGTCTATAACAAATCCCCCTAAAGTCAGAATGGTTAATATTACACATTATTAAAGCCTGTTGTTTATATTTATTGATTTAATTAACCATCTATACAAATATAGTATCTCACTGGAAAAAGTGGTTGAGATCTGTGAAGGCAGGATGGTCTAGCAGTGAAGGTGATGTACTTATGAGGCCTTGACTCTGGTCCCAGACTGCCAGTAACCTGCTTAATGACTGGGAGCAAATCACTGGGTACAAGTATTGATCTACTGAAGAAAGTAATTTTTGGGGAGGAAGGGACTATTATTAGTCATACTCATTAGTAAGTGAGTAATTCATACTAAAATTCTTATTTCTTCACTGAAAGGGTTGTCAGGCACTGGAACAGGCTGCCCAGGGAAGTGGTCGGGTCAGCATCCCTGGAGGTATTTAAAAGATGTGTAGATGTGGTGCTCAGGGACATGGTTTAGTGGTGGGCTTGGAAGTGCTGGGTTAACAGTTGGACTTGATGGTCTTAAAGGTCTTTTCCAACCAAAATGATTTTATGATTCTAAATATTTTTCGAGGGGTTGAGCTATAGTTATTGTAGCTGTAGGGTTTCTGTTGCTGTACTGTCTTGAGAAAGGATGTGAAAACAGCAAAGGTAAAAAAGAGCTGAAACCTAGCAATGTACTCAGTGCTATGCCCGTGAATTATGCCATGAAACTGAGTTAGAGATTGTAAAGTCTAAGTAGAAATGCTATCTCTGAACTTCCTTTATCTCAGGAAAAACAAGACTTTTTACTGCCTGCCTATCATGGTGAGAAGAGCTAACTGCAATAGCAGTAAGTAGAGTTGGTACATTATAAATTATTCAAATATGTTTTTATGGAACCATTATTAAAAGGGGAAGAAAACCTTTCTTTTCTTTGCAAAGTGATGAAAGTGGTTATGGTAATAAAATATACTTGGTTTCCTCTAAAGTTTTGGACTTAGAAATTTGATTAAGGTACCTTTTGCCTTAAAATATGATATTCACATGAAGTCATCTGGTCCAGCTTCCTGCTCAAAGTAGGGCTTATATAAAAAAATGACATGAAGTTAAGGCCTTGTCCAGGCACAAGATTTTGAGATCTCCAAGGATAGAAATTCCTCAGCCTTGCTGGGTGACCTGTCCTAGTGTTTAATTAGTCTCATGGTGAAAATATTTTTCCTTTTATATCGCACTGGAATCTCAGCTTGTGTTTTTTCTTATCTTGTTTGCAAACTCTTGGAAGAACCTGTCTCTTTCAGTAGTCGAAGATGCTGTCTTAGTCTTCCCCACTAGACAAGTGGAGCTCCTTTACTTTTCCTTATCTGTCATGTACTTCAACTCTCTAACTGTGAATTTTCTACTGGACTCACTCCAGTCTGTCAATCTGCAGCAGGATACCAAAAAATGGATACTGTATTCTAGATTTTGTATGTAGTGGTTGTTAGGGAGTTGTTGAACGATAAATATCAAGTGTAGGATCCCCACAACTACCTGGACATAAGGGGACATAGTTTATATGCCAAATTTACCATGAGAAGCTGAATGCAACCTGGAAGGATGAGTTACATAAAGCTTTTCCTTTGCACCTTTTGTTCCAGTTCTGAGAAAAAAGGGATAGGAGACAAAACCAGCTGGAATTAAGAGAGAAGGGTAGAGAATGCTTGATTATAATGGTGATGTTAAGTACAAATTCTGAAGCTTCATTTTCCTGGAGAGGTGATGAAGAAGCCAGTTATGGAGAGATGAGTGAGAGTGTGTCTTCTGATGGGAGCAAGCACATTGCAAGCCCTCAAGCTAACTGAAACACCGGAATCACTTCAGTGCTAACCGTGATGTAATGCAGTGAACAGTTTTCCTTTTTAACTGTTTCCAGTTCTGCAATTAGGAATGTAACCCATTGCCTTACAAGAACAAAATTTATTTTTCCTGGTAGGCTTTTTAGTGTTGGATAAACATGACAGTCAGAACACATGGTGTTTCCTTAAAAGCTGTGAATTCACATGATGGCTTGGTGTTGATAAAAGGATATTGGGTGTTTACAATGCAAGGCAGGTCTGTCAGCTGCAGGAGTTGGAGTGTGTTTTTCACCAGCTAGAATAGTCCGTTTGGGGCAAGTGCCAGAAAAAAAAAAAGAAACCTCTCTTGGGGAAGCTGTGGGGACTTAATTCACAATTTTGTGAAAACTCATTACCTTAATTTCTAGGCTTTGGTTCTGAGTCAAATGCTAGTCAGCATTTTCAATCACTGGTATGGACACCGATGTGAATTTTGCTGCTAAGTTTGTAGATGGCATGAAAGCTGGTAAAATAATGAAGGGTGTTGCAAGGATAATCTGAAATGGCTGATTAGATGATGAAGTTCCAGTAAAATTCATTTTAATACAGCCAGATGAAGAGCAGTACCTCAGGAAATAAAAAAATGGGTGTAAGATTGCCAGGGTAGAAGGCTGCTTTGGGAAGTAGCAACCCAGAAGTCAATGTAAGGTTATTGGGGGTGACTTGCTCAACATGTACTTAAACTGAATTGGTATGGCAAAGAGGGCTCATGAGGTTTGTTCTTGATGCTGAAATTCCCAGCTGTATTTGTGAACTGAACTTGGAAGATTGTTCTTTCATCATTTTTTTTCCTCTCCTTGTCTCTGGCTGCAGACTTTTTTTTTTACAGACTTCCTTTGCTCTTTCTTCCACAGAAAATCAGTTGGATTCCACTGGCAATTAGCCCGCAGAAGCAGAGACAAGTTAGAATAATTATTGCTGGAGGTGTAGGTCTTTAGCCTAAGGCTAAACAAGAGGAGACAGATTAAAACCAGCTCTTTGGAGTCTGAGAGATGAATAATGTCCAGGCTTGGAAAGTTCTTGAATTCTTGGGGAGAACCTGGTGGTGTGGATGAAAAAAAATGCTGATTACTTTTGTATGTATTTGCATTCATTTAATCCCCCTCTGCGTGTCCTAATTTTATTAGCTGTGCTTGCCAAGTGATCTTTCTCTTTTAGGGAAAGCAGAACAAAATGTTTAATATAGCTCTACAAGAGCAGCACTACGCTGGCTTATCCCAGAATCACTGTTCATGGAAACCTGTGGTGAGGCTCCTGTAAGCAGTTTGTGGGCAGTCTGTAAAGGGGGTGTCAAGTACAAGTCTGCCTCTGGTAGCTGTTGGTCAGATCTGGTGCCTTCACCTCAGAAATATCTTCACTTCTAGAGGACATAATCCGAAGATAAGGGGTGAGGAGTGGAGAGAGGATCCACAAAAGATGATCCAGATGCTGGAAAATAAGCTTTATGAGGAGAGTTGTAGGGGGGGGCCATCATTAATCTTATCAAAGAGAAAAGGGTCAAGAGGTGATGTGATTGCTGTATGTAAGAACTTACATATGGAGAATATATTTATCAGCAGGGGACTTTTAATCTCCTATACAAGGACATGACAAGATTCTATAGCTAAAGATCGAAGGTAGACAAATTTAATCTAGAAATGAGTCATACCTGATTGTCTGCATAATTAAATACTGAGACTATGTTTTTTGACATGTAAGTAGCTGTGTTTTGAAATACGTGTTTTAAGCATATTTCTGAGTTATAGATATTTGGATCTGGAAGAGGAGGAGGAGAGGAAGATGAGCAGGAAGGACCAGGTGATCCTTTTTAGCTTTGGACTTTGCATCTGGGATGTCTTCAGTTTATTTCTTTCATTTGAGGGACATTTGAGTGTTGTCAGTTGAGTGTTCATAATGGCTGCAAATCTCAAGCGAGATGATAATTGTTTGACACCTGAGAACATCAATCTGTCAGGAGAGATCCCTTTCACTCCTGAACACATGCTTGGCTGTAGTTGCAGTCCCATCTGCCTGAGTGCACCCCAAAATAAGTGTGTGTTCCTTCAGGGAGTTGAGGAGAGCCACAGCCTGGGATGAGACAGAGTCTGAGATAAAGGTGCAAAGAACCTAGATCTTTGGCTTACCACCTCTTTATAAAGAGAGCCCTTTTAGGAAGTATGATTGTGTTTTTTGCTTTGTGGACTGTTTCTGCTGCCTGGAATTGTTGCTGTCTCTTTGCTCCATCAAGAGACCATCTTCTCCTTGCCCCTGTGTCACAGGCAAACATTTTGACTATGATAATTTTGTCCCTGTCCCTTCTTCCCAATATAAGAGTAAAATATCAAATTAATAATTTATAATAAATCAGAATTTCATGCCTGTTTCTGGCGCATGAACCTTCAGGATCATGGGATCTTGCACAAAATACTGATTAATGTTAGATAATAGGGCAAGTTAGGCTACAGGTACATCTTAGGAGAGAGAACCTACCTGCACTTCAGTGAATCTAAAAGCTAGAGTACAAAATGCCCTACAAGCTGTCTGAGATGCCTATGGACAGAAACAATTTCATGTCACAGTAATAAGGAACCACTGCTTGGAAGCAAAGTGTTTTGATTCTGTAAAAACATGTATTAATAAATTACCTTGTCTACCTAGCCTTTCCACTTGGGTTCATTATGAATTTCGCCAGAAAACACTTAGCTTTTGTGATCATTATCTGCCATTACCTGCTATGAGGACTGTTATATTTTACTGTATTGAACATTACTGAAATAGAGGTTGCAGCTGCAATTTCTCCAAGAAATATCTATTTCCATTGATTTGCAGCTCAATTTTAAGTGTTCAGGATAAGAAGCATTTAGCTATAGGCAATTATTTAATTTTTTATTTCTGACTTTTTCCTTTGGTGTTGAAAATAAATTTTAAACAGCATCATCTTCTGAAACTATGAAATAAACAGATTCTTTGGGAGGCTTACTCATTTCCCTCCCCCTTCTTTTTACTTTTGTCCACCCCCTACCCCTCGTCTAGCTGTAGGGGGATGGGCCCTTTTCTTTAGTCTGTCAGTGTGAAATAACCATGAGAGTCACTGCAAAGCTGAATGGTAATTAATAATTAAACACAGATTCAGAGGAATGTATCTATAATGCATTGATCTGTGGGGGGAGGAGTATGTAAATTGCTTTATTTATTTATTTATTTATTTTAAAGGAAAGAGAGACTCAGCTGCCAGTCTTGATTTTGGACATAAATCCATTTTACAAACTTCAGTCTAAGCTTATTATTAGTCATAATGCCACTCAGTATGGTGTGTTCGCTATTCAGTTTGCAGATATCTCAGTCCTTGCTTGTGTTGGCTGGTCATGCACAGCCACAGGCTGTCAGTAGTATTTGGTCTGAGAAAATAGATTAAAAAAAAAAAAAAAGGAAGGACAGCCCTAGGTACCAGGATACTAAAGCCAAAACCAAGACTTGCCTAAGCTGTGATTGGAGACCCTGCTATTTCCCTAAGCTGTTTCTCTCAAGGCACTGAGGAGTGAATATTTCTTAGGGAGTGACAGTTCTCCAAATAGCTTAACCCACTGAGAAAATGAGCACTGCTTGAGTTGGGTAGGGACCAAAGAACTGAACTGACTTGTTTGAGCATCTGTCTTCTGCTTCCTGGTGGATGCATTTCTCTGGGAGCACGTTTACTGCCTTTTTATTTTATTCATGGGGAATTCACATTATTTCCAAGTATCTGATTATTCCTATAGTAGTAGTCCTTTGTGTTCTTTACATCCATACTCTGGACCTCTTCCTTCTTGTGTTCAAAAATGTTTTGGTCATTGTTCTGTTGTGCCTTCGTTGTTAATTAGTGCAACTGATTAAGAGCTGTATGTGTTATGTCTCTTCCCTGAGCAATGCACTTCAGGTTGCTTGAGTTGTGATTTGGGGAGGGGAGAGGGAAGCCATAAAAATTGCTGTCTATTTGTTGCCACAGAGATTAGAGGAAACTTTCACCTTCTCTGGACCAGGGAATATGGAGGGGACTTGATCTCTTTCCCTGTTGGGGAATCAATGTCCTTGAAATTGCATAGGTTCTTGTGAGCATAGGACAGAAATCTCGGGACTGAGTTAAGGTCTCCCAGCATTGAATTTTAACATCTATTTCTTAATACAGCAGTAAGAACAATGCTGTATTAATTAACTAATACTGTCATGTGTTACGCTTGCTCATTTCAAGTCTATGAAAGAAAGCCTGAGCCATTTTGATCAGTATCTTCTGTATCTTTCCTATATTGTGCACAAGAGTTTTCGTTTGGATACCATCTGCACATTTGACTGTTGAAAGTCAAATTTTAGCTGAAATAAACTTTTTTTTCCTTTTTTTTTTTTTTTTTTGACACTACTCGCCCTGAGGAAATGTCACTGTTCTCCCAATGGGAGAGATTTCATTGAAGATTTGGCAGGGAAAATATTCCCCTCCCCCTCCAAACTTTGATCAGCTTTTGACATGCTTCTGTCTTCAGGAGGTGACTGAGTAATCTTGAATTGATGTTTTATTCATTTTGTTGTGTCTACAAAATAAACTTCTACAAGCTATTTCTGAGGCTGGATTGAAAGTATCTTTTCCCTTCTACTTGCTGTTGAAAAATACTGGCCCATTGCCTTATCTGAGAAGATAATGGGATTGGGAGAGGTTGGAATATTCTTTCTGTGCTGATGAAAAGAAGTTGAATGTTGTTTTAGATGTGCTGGTGATATATTTTTCCTGTGGCCTTTCATCTTGTAAAATTCTTGCAAAATGCAGTATTTTTTAAAATACAAATATACGTAGGTGATCATGGATTGGAATAACGGGTCTGAAGTAATTTCCAGTAGTCTACTTCTGCTCACTCTCTCCTTTACATTGTGAATGAACTTTTACTTTAAGAAAGTTCTCTGCCTATTTAGTGAGATCTTCAGATGGGCAAGTTCCCACTATAGGATCAAAAAGCTTGCATCATTAGAGTATAACCCTAGCTGTTCTCTCTGAGTAGTCTCATGTCCCTTATGGCTTGATATTTTAAGTCATAAATTTGTACAACTATGTGCATTTTGTGGAAATTACAGCATGGTGTTTTTTCCTGTGCACAGACTGTATGAGACTTTTGCAAATACTGGCTTTATCAAAATGGAATCCTTCCTTTAATGAAAGAAATTTCAAGATCTGATTTACTTTTAATATGTTTACAATGGGCTTTATCCAGACTTTGGATCAGATTCAAAATAAATGCATGGTTATGGAAGGATGAGGAGGGAGAAAAAAAACCCCGTCCATTTGCTTAACAACTTTGAGCTGAAAATTTGCCATTGGGTTTGGGCTGTATCCTCTGCTGTCTGGTTGTTAGTGCCTTTCTGTCATGGCATAAGTTAAACCCAAAACTCCAAACTCAAGAAAAACAATTTGGAAGAGTTAGAAGGTTCAGATTTTTTTTCCTTTGTTTTGGGATAAGATAATTTCCATAAGAAAAAGACTATTGACTTGTAAACAGAGAAAGCCATGCTGTAAGTTTCAGAAATAGAATATAAATAGACAGTCATTTACAATACAAATATAGAACAAACTCATTAGAAAAAAAGATTGGAAAATAAATTGCAATTCCAGAGAGATGCTCAATATAATGAAGGACAACAGTGAATGTTATGTACACTGTACAGAAGCTTTAACTGCTTAATAGTATTAAGTTCTGTAATAAAGTACCTTGTTGTGAAGCACATCATAGTTCTTGTGCCAATTTGAAAAAGTGAAATGTGGGGTTTTTTAGTAGTTACAAAAACTAGTTTGCTTCAACTTCTGAGATGATGTGAGCTGCATAAGTTTCTTCTAAATCTTTCCTCACACTTAGGAAAGGCAGGTAAGGGGAAAAAGGAATTTTTCCCATATTGAAAATGTTTACTTTTTGGCACAGTTTATATTACATGTCAGATAGGAGATCTGTGATACAGAAGTACATAACTACGCTTCAGACCTCCTAGCTCTGCAGAGTGCTGGTGCATTGCTGGAAGTCATGGGTGTCAGTGTTAGGTCTTGAACAGACACAAGACTTGGGTCTAGGGCCATCATGTGCTGGAAAAGAAGAACCTTAAGGTTAGTGGCACACAGAATTTATGTTGACTCTGTTGATCCTGCTTCTCAGTTTGTCCTCTTTTTATACGTTGTTTTCTGATCTGCCTGGACTTCTTCCCCAAATCATTCAAGCATGGATTCATTCAGTCTTTCTGAAAGGGTCAAGCTGGAAGTGTAGGTCCTCAGCATAATAAATCAATAGGGGAAAAAAGTGCTTCCAAAGGACTGTTCGGATCTAGACAGGCAAAACTGATCTGCAGAGGTATCTGTCTCTGTACTTAGGGGCTGATACATCCTGAAGTTAAATGGGATAAATCAGTGATGCATCTCTGCCTCCATTTCCCAAATGTAAAATAGACAGCACTACTACCTTATGTTAAGGGGATGTGAGAAGCCTGAAATTACTGCATTCTTTCAAAAAAGAGCCATGAGAAGGTGGAAGCATTAGAGATAACTGTTCAGAAGTGTTCTAGACATGAATTAAAAATATTTTTGTTCCAAGTCTTGTGCTGCTTCACTGTTGTACCTTTCTTTATGAAGACAGAAAAGAGTAGTTCTTGTAACATGAAGAAACAAGTTCTTAACATATTTCTAAACAATCTGGGATCACAGAGGAGAGACCAAGCATGAAAAACATCAGTCTCTAAGGGGGAGAATTTAAGAGTTATTTACTGAAGTTGCTGTGCAGCCCTAGCTACAGCCTGCTAAATGCTGACATACAAAAACTGTCTCCAAAGAATCTGTCGAATGCCTAAGTCTTTGCTGGAGTAAAATAAAGAAATATAGACCTCATTTATCAGGGCCTACAATCTTTTCCTGCTTGTATCTACTTGATCTGAAGGTCATTTAAAATGTATTAGTGGTTTAAGATTGGAATGCGAGGCTAATTTGAAACCTGGCTCTAAGATGATCGATTGCGTTAATATTCTTCATACTGGTTGAATTAAGGCATAGTGTCCATGTGACAGAATGGCATCAGCTAGGGATCCAAAATAATGTGGCAATGCCTGATGAAATAACCGTTTCTTTTCACAGATAATGCTGTATAATTCCACTTAGCTTTGATGGCCCAGTGGCTTTTAAAGTAATAAACACCTAGGGCAGAGCTGGGTGAGCAAATACAAAAAGCTGGCAAAAACTCAGGGCTCACAGATTGGAAACCTCCTGGTTTGGCTTTGGGTTGAACGTGGAGAACTCTCCAGCACTCCCCTGGCCCCTTCCAATGTTTTCTCTGACATATTTGGCCCCTGACCAATTTTCCCAACTGCTCCCAAGCCCTTTCTAATTGTCTCCTAACCCAGTTGGCTGTTCCCTCAGCTCCTTTACGCCCTTTCCATTGGCACGGATATGAAGTTCTGCTGCTTCAGGGATAATGCTTAAGATAAATGTGCTTTCATCCTTCTTCCTCTCAAAGGGGGTCATTTCCAGTATTTTGCAGTAGCTGGATTCTGTTCATGTCATTTGAGGTGTTCCAGATTTATTCTGAATGTGGCTGCAGGGAGCAAACGGGCATTCCCATTTGAGTGGGGATGGTCCCCTTACACACTGTATTGTGGGCAATGTGTCAATACTTCTGCCCAAATTAATTATTTTAGCAAGATAAGTAGAAATGAAGCAGTTAAAATGAAAGGCAGATGTAGAGAGACCATCTTCCACCCAGTAAAAGGGGGGGGTGGCATTGGGCCGGGTCTGTCCAGGTGCAAAGCCACAGAGCAAATGGGCTTTGCTCAGAGAGGCACCTGGGCCCACCCCACCGGGAGGGTGATCTTGCTGGGGGATTGGAGAACTTTTTTTTTGGACAGCACTTGGAGTAACAGGCTCAGATCTGTTTTGTGTTATTCTTGTTTTACTAGGCAACCCCCTGATTTTTTTTATTTTTTTTTTTTTACTTTCCTCTCACTCTGTTTTCGTGTCATTGTCCAGGCCTGACTTTGCCTTTGGAACAAGCGGTGTTAAAGTAGCCCTGAGCATGTTAATGCCATCCAGTGCCACACACTCTCCATATCACAAAAGGTGTGAAACAAGTTTTGTGTTTGCCTTTGCTATATCTCTGACTAAAATATTAATCAGCATGACTCTGTCACTATACTAAAACTGCCTTGATCTTTAGCATGTTTATCCTGGCAGTTTGCCTTTCAGGTAGGAGTGTGCTGTTGTCCCCTTCTGTAGATCATGTGGCCATGTTTATTCTTCTTATTTATAAAGAACAAACTCAGATACTTACAGTATTTAGGAAATAGAAAGTCCAGTCCTTATTCATGATAAGAAGGATATTAAACATTGTGACTCTTCTGCTGATCTTGATGCAGCATCAAAGTCTTTGGTCTCATATACAATCTTATAAAGCCTCATTGTGATAGACAATTTGATCTTATTTGAACACTGTAAGCCATTCTCAGAGATAATTAAATGTAATTTTGAGGTCAGTGTAGGTTGATGCAACCTTTGATAAATCTGTTGTTATCTGGTACAATGATATTTAATTCTGTGGCTCTGGTGAAGACAGAGCAGCTGTGAGGGAGAATAACCAGTATGAACATATCTGCCAACAGCCCTGCATCAAATCAACAGTTTTTCCAGCTTGTGGTATGCTCTACAGATGTTTCCATATGTCTTGCGTAATAATTTCTTTTTTGAAATAAGCAGCATAATTATTTTTATATGGTGATATTAAAAAAAAAAAGCTCTGGCTATGAAAAAGGATTTGGTGATGCACACTGGAAGCTCACTTTCAATTTTAATATTTTACTGTTGGGCAGTAACACTGCAGACAGACCAGAAATATTTCACAAACAGCACTGAAAATTTGATCTTTCTTTTCTGGTCGTGAATAGCCATTGATGACCAAGGTGAATTGCCTATCTATGTAATACTGAATTCCTGAAATATCTAAAGATGTTTTACGTGTGTCTTCTTTGGATGTCAGCTCTGCTTCCTCTTGAATTTTCATGGGAATGGACAACAATATTCAGACGATAACTTCGCTTCTGCAGGAAGGATTGCTAATTCAATTTAGAATACATTATTAGGGGAGATAAGTAAAGCTAGTCTATATTTTTTAAAAAATTTACAATTAGGAGTCAAGCCAGACTAGGAAAGGAATATTCTTGCTTCATACTTCAGAAATTTGTTCTCTTGGCATGTTTGCAGATGTGGTTTTAAGAGCTTATCAAATGCTATGTTAAATATTTAGACCTAAAAAATACTCTGGCTGTGTAGAAAAAGGCAGTGACAGAGAACTGGAGACTTTTGTGTCAGAGGTGACATTGTTTTGGGCTCTTTGAAAAAGATCAGAAAGTTTAATTGAATGAGTAGTTAAAATGTTAGACGCTGTTTCCCAAGCTGCAGATTTAATATGGAATTTTGGGTCCTGTAATTCTGCGGCTTTCAAATTGAGTTTCTGTTTGCTCGAACGAGCTCTGCATCTGCAGCTTGCCCAGAAATCTCAGTGCTGCATCTAATGATTAGAGAGATGAGTAGTAACATGAATGTGTTGGAGTATCAGCAGTCAAATTGGTTGATCAATTTTACATATGCTTTGGTTTTTTGAAGACATTAAAATATTAAACATTACATACACAGTGTTCTCTATTGTGCTGGTGGGTCAGTACCACCTAGAAACTTGTGCTTATCCAAGCAGCCAACTGCTAAACACTGAAGTAAAACCCCATCTGCCTAAGTTGCAAATTGCCGAAGGCTGGAAAATATATTTGGGATGCATCTTTATATATATATATATATATATGCTTCCCTCATCATATTTTATTTTTTGTTTGTCAGCATTGGAGACAGGTTACTGATCTAGACGGACCTGTGGTATGAAGTGCAACTGCTACTTCAGCCATATAACTATCTATCTCACAGCAAAAAACATATATACAGTGTAAAAGCAGTGCCATCATATAAACATCATTTTCTTAGGAGCTTGCACTGAAAATCTGACATCAGTTGTTGATGATGTGAACACTTACCTCTTTCTAAACTTGGACTGGACTCCTGAAGGCAGTAGGTTGTCTTTTTGTTCTAGGTTTGTACAGTGCTAACAGAATATAATCCTGTTCCATGCTAGATAGTGGATTAAATATATTGGATATCATGAAGTTACTCTTCTTTATAAATGTTTGCAGTGTCAATGTGTAAAGTGCTGTATTTAAAATGGTTTTGAATCCAGAAGCAATCACAGCCACCACTTTGATGACTAGGCACTTCTTCAGCTCTTGTGGATAGAAATACCTCTTAAAGAATAGGAATTGAGCCATTATTGTGTCTTGCCTTAAATAATTCACTGTGCAGAATTATTACTAATGCCTAAGACAAGTGCACTGGTCCGGTCAGTGACTTCATACACAGTAAGTTCTCTCTTCTCCCAATACAATTTAGTTGGAAGATCTATAAATCTAATTCTTTAAGTCTTTTCTGTTAAGTCATGGGTTGCTTTTATGAACTTTATTACCAGAGAGGAGTAGAAGCTTATCCAGTGAATTCTTAATAGCTTTAGTAATGGTCTAAATGTCTCCTTTTTCACCTTTCATCATAATGCCACAACAGAGTAAACCTAAACCTGCTTTCAGTTTACAGTTCTCCCAACATACTCAAATTATTATGAAGTTGTTAGTAGTATTATGGCAGTTGGCCCATATAATAGGCTTGTGGTAATATACCTTCATATTAATATTATCTTGGGTTTTATTTTTCACATAAGAGTCTTTGTTTTAAATAATATAAAAACTAATGTTGACCTTAGCATGATGATTGAAGAGCCTGCTGCTGCGAAAGTGGAAATGACTTCAGAGATTGGAGCAGTAGGTGGCTGCATATAATTTATTAGGGAGTTTTTTGATTATTAGTTGTCGAGAAACTTTTGGAACTTCAGGGCTGGTGGTGGTGGTGACAAATTAATAGGCTGTGCCCAGCACGTCTTGATCTCCCTGAAATGGTCACAGTTTACAGTGAAATAGTTTTAATAGCTAAAAAGGTGAGTTAGGCTGTGTTCTTGAACAAAACAGCAGCTTATGTTCCAGTCATACCGCGTATTAAGTGCCTGTTCAAGTGACTCTCATAAACACTTCTCGTGATTTCAGTGGGTTCGTTCACGTGAATTAAATCAAGCAAATGCTAAAAAGTTTGCAGGAACTTGAATCTGTCTGAACGGTATATTTTCCTCATAGTTCTGGCTGCCCAGAAGTAATTACAGTGTGTTCTCACCTTCTAATAAACTTGGGAAAACACAAAAACTTTCAATCATAGTTGTAATTATTCATTTGAAAGTATGAGTCTTTTGCTATTAAACTTCTGAATAGATGCCAAAAAATAATAATTACTTCAAATCACAAATGACAGGGGTCAAATAAAGCTTAATCTGTAAGAATCTCCATGTAGACAGAAAAAGAGAGATGTCTGTTAAGAATGATCCATGAAAGAAAACATCATGGAGGGATCGTGGATTAAAAAAAAAAATAATTTTTTCCATAAGTCAATATTTATCACAAAGAGAAGGATCTTAGCAAATCCTTCACAGGAAAGGGAAAACCAAAAGATAAAATACAAACACCAGGGAAAGTGATTGATCTAGAATTGGTTCCTTTTTCCTTTCTTGCCCCTCTTAGCTTAGACAGTGATGAAAAGGGAGGATTAAAATGGGTTTCTTTAAAGCCAAAATTTTATTAGGAAATTATTAAAAGCACATTGTATCTTTAAAGTTAAGTTTTGCTCTTTTTTGGTCCAGCCTTGCTGCAAGGCATTTTCAGAAGAGAGCAAGAGAAAGGGAGAGGGGAAAATTTAGGTAATTCTAACGTGAATTATTTAAGGATAAAAATATCTGTGGAATTTTCCATTTGTTTTCCCTGTCTGTCACTGAAAACCCAGTGCACTCCTGAAGAGAGGTCTACATCCAGAAAGGATTTTTAGGTCAGAAGCTGCTGCAATTCTTTTGTTTGGAGAACGCTTTTGAGCTGTAACTACAGCAACAGTGAGAATCCACCCAGGGGAGTGTCACGGGAGAATCAAAATTTTTTCTGCACCCCACTACCCCCACTCCCCCCAAAAAAAGGTAGGGGAAGGATGAAAAAGTCGAGGTAGAGAAATTTCTGAGCTTCAAGGTCTCCCAGCCTGGACAAGTTGACCAGAATTACAGTTACTACTTCCACTGAAATCTTAATTCCAATGCATGTTGTGTATGACTTTTGGAATCCCGAGGAATTTTTCTTCCATACCTTGGCCTGTATAGAGAGATACTGGCCCACTCTGGCTTTATGGAGAGATCAAGGACTTTAGTAAAGAAGCAGGTAATAGAGCACTAATTCTGTGACACACACTGAAAGTTTTCATTTTCCTTTTTCCCTTTTTTATTTTAAATCTCTATGGTGTGATATGGTTGGTGTATGCCTGTTGTGTAGTATCAAAATAAAACAATTTCTTGGAAAGAAAAAGATGAAAATACTGTATTCTGTGCAGGGAACCTGACAGGGAACTGGAGATATGATGCTCTGTTTGTTTTATTGTTCCTGAAGGGAGGTGAAAACTGCAGTGCTCTGCTGTCTTGCTTCAAAGGAGCAGAAGGTGCTGGGATCAGGGCAAGCAGTAGAAAGGTAATCAGAAAGCTGTAAGGTGCAGCAAGGACTGCGTCTGAGAAAAGTCTGTGATGCTCAAATACAGAGCAAGGGATCTGTATCAGACATCCGTATCTTTATTTTGGACTAAAATGTGTATGTATTTTTACTTGTATTTACTTAAACCCCCTAAACAACCAAGAAGCTCCAGTCTTGGAGCTTCATTAAAGTTTTCCTTCGGGGGTTGCAGGTAGAACAGCCTTGGTGGTGTTATTAGTAACAAACACATTCTGAGAAATTTGGGAAGAAGGAATGCTTGGGGACTTTTGTTTCAGGGCAATGAAAGCAGAAGGGATAAATTTCTTAGGTATGTTTGACCAGAGCACCATCAGGTCTTCCCTAGCACACAACAGTGAATTACTATTGCCATCTCCATTGACACACTCTGGGGAACTGTGGATGAATTTAAGATTAAATGGTTTAAAATGGTTTCACAAGTCTCCTCATAAAACAGGAGGCTAGATGGGCTGGGAGATCTCCAGGTGGTGAGTCTAATTCTCCTCCATTGCCTACGTTTATTTTAGCTATAAAATAATAACACAAAAAAGCTAAATTTATTTTAGCTGTCCATGACTGATGGTAGTATGAGCTGGTTAAGAATCATGTACTTGATTGTTGCTCAGTTCTGTTGTGCTTGAGGCCTCTCTCCATCTACAGACCAGCCAAGCTCTTTCACTAGGACAGCCATGTGTATGAACCATTGGCTTCTATCCAGCCTGTAAAATGCTTGTAATTATGGAGTCCCATTGAAATTAAATCAGTGAAACAGGACTCTGCTCTTACAAATGACACACAGAATCCAGAGCACCTGAAGACCTTTATGTTTTTATTGTGAAATTATTCTTCCTGTTCTTTTGGTCTGTTTATTGAGAAAAAACACCATTCTGACTAGCTGGATCACTGTTTAGCCTGAAAAGATGCTCACAATCCAGAGGACAGTGCTGTAAAATCTGATAAATAGCTGACCTACTTTTTTCAGATATTGGGGTGAAATCCACTGGATAATTGAAACAGTGGTCAGCTGCCTGGCAGCCTCATGCTTCTTAGGTTGTGACAGGTATCTCATAAAAGTGCTTAAGAATTCAAAGATGGATCATTATGGCTTGGTTTTCCCTACTGTTATTCTTCCTACTTTTGAAATGCAGAATAAGGCATTTTAATTCTTAATTTACCAGTCAGACGGGAAAATACTGACATCTGTTTCTCAGAGCTATGACTCAGATTAAGGCTCTGATCCTGCGGTGTAACTAAGCCATCTTGCTGCATATGGCTGCTCCCCAATGCAGTTTGCAATTACCTGAAAGCCATTCATTTGACATGTGTGGAACAGCAGTAATTTTCTGATTTGGTGTATGCATCCCCTAGATGAACTACAGCCACCAAGCAATACAGTGAGCCCACCCCATTATTCCTGAAAGTCTTTAGCACTTAGCATAGGTGCTGAGTTACAGAAATGGCTCATCTGGGAGGTGCTTTGTTGATGCTCCTAGAGGGGTTAAGTTCAACGCAGGTAGGTTGAGGGTAACCAAACAGGATCTTCTGTATGTGATAATAAACACTTTAATTGAGGAATGAAACATTGGGCATACCCTGTGGCAGAGTGGCTCCAACATGCATCGCTGAGAACCATCTGAATTTTAAAAGTTATGGTTGTAGGGTGTACAGGGATGACGAAAGTTGGCCTATTAAGTTTGGGATTGTCTCTGGTTCTGTGTGAATGTCAGGAAACAGAGCATAATCTCTTACATCTTCTGACACTTTCTTTTTTATTTTCATATGCCAAATATGCGTTCTTGTATCTCTTAGAAAAAACTTTTAGGTCAATTTTTGTGGCCTAAATGGAATTTCAATTGTTCAGAAAAGCACAGTCTGAAACTTTTTCCTTCATAATTGGAGCCAATAGATGCTCCCAGTAGTGAAGTTTCTTTCTCTTTCTCCTTAATTGCAAGCACCAGCAGAAAGCTGTAGTTAAGACACTGACAATAGAATAAATAGCTGACCTGATGGAGCGTGCTTGGGCTGTAGCCAGGAATCTCGTCAGTAGATATTCTCTCCTTTGGGAAATGGTTCTTTCTCTTGGCTTAGTAAGTCTTGTAGTAACCTATTTAAAAGTAAAAGATTTTTTTTCTTTCTTGCTTTATTTAAAACCAAGCCTTTATTTTTAGAAATCGCCAAATTCCAACAAAGTGGTCTGGTAGATTGTGACTCTTTAGAAAATAGGAGAGATTAATACTGTTTGTGAATTATGGATTGGTTCTGCTTTTACTTATATCAATATACATCCAGCAATGCGTGTTGTGAATTTATTAGGCTTGGATAACCCTGAGTGAGGTTGGTAGTATGGCTCAGTTCTGCAAAAGGTTGTGTTAGTTCCAAAATGCCACATATGTAACACCCGTGGTCTGGTATTCTGTTCTCTCAAGCTCCAGCATACACAGACTGTGGCATAAATGTGCCATCAGCATATTAATTATGTGAATAATCAAAGTGAATGCCTACAGTTGCTGTTTGCTGGAGATTTCATCTGGTGATCAGGAGCAGAGGAAGTGCCAGCCAAATAACAGCAGGCTCCAAACTGCTGGAGACTGATGTTGACCCCTCATTAAAGAAAGCCAACAGCTGTGCAAGGAACCAGTGGTTCTCCCTATTCTACCTCTGTGGGGTTGCTATGGGAACGTGGGTGTAAGAACCACTAATATGGACTAGCAGCAAGTGAAGGAAATCTGTTTTGGATGATCTAAATATAGCATTCAACTTGATACACCATTCATGGGCTAGTCCTTTACAATGTTTGACCACTGAATTTATCAGATGTTGAGTGAATGTGTGTGTCCTTTGCTGACTCTTCTCATAACTTGAAGATGTTTTGTGGATGAAATCTATTTTTATATTTTGTTGGCTCTTGATGGCATAAATGAGTAATTTACAGAGCACAGAGCTGATTCCTGAAGGAAGAAAAAATGATACATCTAGGAACAAAAATGACAGACATGAAAATTGCATATCTGATCTTGTAGGGAAGACCAGGGCTCATTTTCTGCCTGAATTTATCTGGATAATCAAAGTTAATCACCATTGTTTAACACTTTGGATTAAAAAAAATAAAAAAATGTCTGTGGATGTCCAATAGAGTTGTCTCCTAAATTTAAACTAGCATCAGATTGGATCTTCCTGCTTAGAAAGTCATACGAATTGCTTGGGGGCTGTCATGTGGTGGGATTTATGTGACTATTCCAACTCCACTGCTCGTGTGAAACGGGCAGTCTTTCACAAAGTCACCAGGTTTGCAGAAAACTTTGAGTGCTGACATCACTCTTCTCAGAAAGAGAAAGGAAAAACACAACAAACCAGTTCAAAAGCAAATCTGGTAAGAGTTTTAAAAATAAAATGAAATTCAGTTCAGATTTTCAGAAGCCTCACCTTTGCGTTCACCAGAATAATGCTGCCCTTGATCTGCTTCTGTTTCTTGTATCACTTTGCATATATAAATATATTTATTCTCGGTTTCTTTTTAGGTGATCCTGATCCTTACCAAGTATTATCATACTGACATGGGGAAAGTGCTGGAGAGCTCTTTGTGGAGGTAAGTTCTCTGCTTTTCCTATAGCTTTCCCCACCTTTCTCAGAATAGATCTGTTTCTTTACCCTTTTCAAACTGCTGATGAGTTGAGTTGGTAGCTGGGTGATGCTAATACAGCAATATCATTCAGATTCTCATCAGCTTTTACTCTTTTTGCTTCCTCAAATGAACTGCAGTTCAATAAGAAATACCTTGAAATTAGCTTTAACAGTAGAAATAGCGATGACAGTATAAGGTACCTTCTTGATGCTGTTTTACAAGACAGCATTTCTTTTCTTTAGTAGAAATTTTGCATGAAAGTTACTTAAAAACTTTGAAATACATATTGTGTTGGAATATGTCTGTTGGGAGTTCTTGCTGCTCTTGAGTACTCTATTGAGGTCAGTAAATAATGCTGATTTGGAAGGAGTCATTATTGTCTGGATGAAATAAAACCAGTGCAGGTTGTGTTGTGTCTTATGACAACTGGGAACATGTAGTAATTCAAATAAGATTTCTGAATTGATTCTTATTTCTGTAACATTTCTGTGAATTAGGATATCAATAAGCTTGTTGCCTGTGTGAGCACAAATTGCACACTCAGGTGTGTGTATCACAACAAAACCAGGGCTAGGGTAAACCTATATTATAGTAGTTCAGCATCATAGATCAAGATCAGTATATTCTTTCTCTTCACAAGTGTGTGTATTTCAAACTTGCCTGCAGGAAATTTATTCCTATAATTTTGCTGTGCTGTTGGTATGTCTTGTTTTTTCAAGGTAAATGGTTAACTGGTACCTCATTTGCAGAGGTATATGCACCTGAAAGAGTATAGAATAACACATGTGAACCTATTTCAAGTTATCTCATTTAATTGCTTCTTTATTGAATGAGAATTCCTCTCCAGACACCTAAAATCTGATTATTTTCTGATGTGATAATTCTGTTTTTTCTAGATAGGCTTTGTGTGCTCTAATTTTCTGTGTATCTGCATAAATAGTTCACCAAAAATTTTTGCTAGATCCATTATGTGCACTTAAAAGTGAAAAGTATTTCATCATTCTTAAAAAATACACAATACCAGTGTTTGCTATGTTAGTTTTCCTGGGTTATCTGTAGCAGTAGAAATATTCTTGAAATATTCTGCTAGGACATCTAAGTAGTTGTTACAAGTGTCAGAAGACTTATTAGAGGAGTGTGTGTGAATTTCTTGTGTAGTCCTTAAGTTTCAGGTGTGGAAACAAACATGTTATCTAATACCTTGTGGCTTAGGTGCTTGTAAACTTCATACTGTCCCAAGAGCTTGTGTGGGGACCCAACCTTCATCTGTGTGAGCAAGGAGCTTTATAGAGACAATCCAAGAAAAGGAGTGGGTGAGGGAATAGGGACTGGGAAATGTCCATAACCAGGACATGCTCCACACCAGCCTTGTTATGTGTTTTGAAGCAGGGTGCATTGTCTCAGCCTTGTGGGATTTCTCCTAGAGATGGCGTATCTTTAATACCTTGTCGTACTAGTGGCTGAATAATACTGTCTGGCCAGAGGCAGTGGTCCATGTGGCAGAAAGGTATTTTTAAGTAAAAAAAGAAACTTCTTGTCTTAAAAAAAGGGGGTGTGCAGGAAAGAGGGTAAGGTTAAATGGAGACTGCTTAGTATTGGCTCAGGGTTGGCCTTTTTAGGACTATGGTGGTTCATTTGTAATTATCCTTTAAACTTACGAGGTAGGAAATTAATTGCACATTTGTTTCTGTTTTAATTTTTGTCCAACATCTTGTGCAAAGATGACTACCAAAATGGTAATTTGGATACTCTGTGATTGTGTAAGCACACATTGCTTTCCTGTTACACACCCCTGGCCTGTGCAACATGTGCGAGATGTTTTGAGTTTCGTTATCTATGCTTCAGTTTAATGTACCATAGAAGTCTTTTAAACTTATTCCGTCGGACTCTTCAAAATAAACTCTCTGCTCTTTCAAAATAAATGTAAACCAGGCTACAGATAATGTTGCTCTTTTTGAGAACATAAACATGTTAAAAAAGGTCATTCAGACCTTTCTGACAGCTGGTATAAAGAAGAACTGATGTGAACTTCATTCAAACAAAAGTGATGATAGTGTGCATCATAGGGAAATCAGCCCTTTTACTTACACATAATAGATGTACCAGGTGCTTTGGTTGTTTATAAAACTAGGATGGAAAAGCTGAAAGAAACCAATTGCTTAAGATTCGCACTTGGGCCAGTGGTGGTAGCTGATCCATCCCTAGATATGTTCTGCTCTGGGCTCATCTTCCTCTGCCCACTGCGGCTTAAAAGTGACACATATGGCTGTCAGACTGGCGAGTTACAAAGTGCCTGGATCTGGAGAAACTCAAGTGAGACTAACTGGTGCAAAACCAGCAAATAGTGCCTATCTGTTGAGATGTAGCTCATTATTTGTACTAAATAAAGTAAAAATAAATACTGAACAAAGCTGCCCGTGAAGTCCGGGAACTTTTATGTTTGTGTGAAATGGTTGGGTATAAATTGGTAAAAGTCCACATTTGCTGATGGAGCCGGGGTGTTGTACTCACGTTGGCAGCCTGCCCAGAACGCACAGTGTATATATATATTTTAAAACTTTTTTGTTTGATACTCTTTTGCATTCCTCTCATTTGCATCAGAGCAAATATACAATGAAACAGGTGTGAAAAATGTTATAGGTTTTTTTTGTCAGCAGACAAAAGCCATTAATCTTTGTGAGGTTTCTGTGCCCTTGTGGGAATGGATCCTGTCCATTTATTGCCTAAATCAGTCCAGTGTTTTTGTCTTCCTATCTGGCCTGGATAGACTGTACCAGACACTTGATATTCTCTAAGTGAAAATAAACTTGTTTTATAACCTGATCAATCCCCACCAGGTTAATTTTTTACTGTTGTTAATCTCCCACTATTATCTTGCCAATCAGCAAATGTTATCCTAGCTTAGCATTTACTGGTTCTCTTGTTTCTTGAAGCTGCATCTTTCCTTTCTTCCTCTAAAACGTATTTCTTCATATCTCTTTCTTTTTCTCCCAGTACTTAAAAGAATTGTATTTTTTCTTGCATAGTGGAACAGGGAATGAGAAGGGAAGGGTAACTCAGTGGCCCAATGAGGCTTATTAGTTCTCAGTGACCTTGGAGCTGCAGTCAGACTTTTAAGAGCAATGCAAATCATGGGGAAAAACACCAGTTTCAGGTACATGCCTGGGGGGGGGTGTGTGTCTTATGTGAAGAAGATAGATAACTTATTTTATTTTTTTATTTTAATGTTTTTCTTTTTGGAAGTGCATCTAGGTGATGAATTTCTGTGCCTCTGCAGAGCATTGTTAATTTGTGTAGGTAATTTATGCTTGCCCACACGGGTCAGACTACAGACTTGGGAGGCCTAAATTTCGATTAGCTTGGTATCTTTTCATTGTTGAATAAACAAGGAAAATGATGCTGGATGATGAAAATCTTTTTACTAGTAGCAGCCACGTCTGGTTACACGGAGGTTGTGGAGGCATAAATCTTGATGGAAGCATGTATGTGTAGGTGTGCTTCTCTAGTCAGCTATTTCTGATACTTTGCTAATTTGCTTATTAAGTAATTGTTAAGGTTGGGGTAAATGGTATAGTTATTTGACTCAAAGTAAAGTAGGGAAATAAACAGAGATGATATTGGTTGCCTCTTGAATTTAAAATAAAATAACTTATTGAGAAGGAACAGAGGGTTGTTTTCAGGTTTATTTTTAGAGTTTTCAAACTGCAGTACCTATTGGGAATACAAGTTGATTGTTGTGTTAGGTAACTTCATTAGCATAATGAAAAAACGATACTGTGATTAAAATTTAAAATTCAGATACTAAAATTATTTTCACAAATTGTGCATATATTTAATATACTTTGCATACTAGCACTGTTACTATCAGAGTCCACACATATCTTTATCTAGCACATGTATGGTATGAAGGACCTTAATCAAACAGACCATTTAGGATAATAAATCATAGAATAATAGAATAGTTTGGATTGGAAGGGACCTTAAAGATCATCTAGTTCCACCCCCCCCCGCCATGGGCAGGGACAGCTCCCACTAGACCAAGTTGCTCAAAGCCCTATCCAACCTGACCTTGAACACTTCCAAGGAGGTGGCATCCAAACCTCCCTTGACAACTGTATCAGTGTTTCACCATCCTCACAGTTAAGAATTTCCTCCTAACATCCAATCTAAATCTACCCTCTTTCAGCTTGAAACCATTTCCTCTCATTCTATCACTCCATGCCATTGTAAAAAGTCCCTCTCCAGCTTTCCCGTAGCCCCTTCAGGTACTGGAAGGCTGCTCTAAGGTCTCCCCAGAGCCTTCTCCAGGCTGAACAACCCCAACTCTCTCAGCCTCTCTTCCTAGGAGAGGTGCTCCAGCCCTCTGATCTTCTTCGTGCCCCTCCTCTGGACTCAGTCCAACAGCTCCATGTCTTTCTTATGCTGGGGACTCCAGAACTGGACACAGTGCTCCAGGTGGGGTCTCATGAGAGCAGAGTAGAGGGGCAGAATCATCTCCCTCGACCTGCTGGTCATGCTTCTTTTGATACAGTAGTAGATACTTAAGTAATAGATATTTAAGTATGTGCTTTTATATGCTTTATGGACCATATTGTGCATAAATATATCTGTGCATATATTTTACAACCTCAGGTGCCTGCTTGCATACTTGCATGCCTGCAGCTTTCGATGTAGGTACTTCAATCTTAAAATCAAATATTTTAACTTTGAATTGGTATGTACTAAGAAATTAATGCTAATATTTATCTGTATATTGGAGTTAATTGATCCTAATAGTGTCTCTTGGAAATACGTATATTAATGTTAATGTTTGTTAATGATAATGTTAATAAGAATTAATATTATTTTTATTGTTCCATTTTATACATGGGACAACTGAGATGGTAACTGGTTGCTGAAGGTTATGCAGTGACTCAGCACTGTATGACCACGGAATTGGCTTCCAACCCTGTCCTTAAACTGGCTTAGAGTCCTGTTTCTGGTGTGCATGCAGCCTTCCCCTTCTTAGCTTGATCTAAGCAGTGAATAATAGATGCTGATGCTGATTGCTAATAAAGTTTTGATTGCATATTATCAAGCCATAATGATATGGTAGCACTAAAGTGACTTGCTGTGTAATTGCCATTGTTCCCCATGGCATCACCATGTTATTGCTTCACCACATAAAAACAAATGGCATTATTTGACATTAACTACACTGTTAACTCATCTCAGCACTGCATGTTGAAGCCCAAGTAGGCCAATTTCAGAGAGGTTGGGATATTTTGCCCCATGTTGTCAATAATGAACTGCTAAATGAAGAAACAGATTTGTCTGCCTGCTTAAATGTGGTTGGATATCCCAGCTGACCATACTGGGGCTCCTTGCTCCAAAAGTAGCCCAAGGAGGGGGGACAGTAGCAGTGCTGTGTGAGGAGACTGTGAATTCAGGTCAGTGGCTGGACAGCTGGAGGTAAGAGCAACTGAGTGAGCCTCAGACAGCACGAGACTTGGCAAACCTCAGGGAGTCAGAAAAATCCTCTGGTGGTGCAGCTGTTTTTATCTGCACCCACAAAAAGCCCCATATTCAGAGCAAGACTCAGTTGCACAAACCCACTGGGCATCGGCAATGATCAATGCACAGTGACCACATGGTGCTTTGGGCATTTACACAAAGGTAAATGCCTACACTAAGACTAAAATCCAGACTATAAAGAGCAGGAGATTCTTTTAAGGTAGGTGCAGTGAACAGCATACCACTCGGGAAGGTAAAATTTCCAGAACCTGTGTGGCTCACAGAGTGCAAGAAAACAAGTATGGACATTTGTCTCCAAATTCTTTGGACTTGTAGGTGAAAGTCATTTCACCTGTTTCCTGATACCAATTTAAAAAGCAAACAAAAAAACCCCCAATATAGATTCTGATGTGCCAGTGAGATTCTTTCTTGGTGTGAACTGTTGCTTAATAACTGAGCAACTATATTCTGCAACAACTTGAACTTCCAGATGGTCTTATATTGTGGTTATGCTTTGAAAAATGACTTTGTAGAAATGGCCCCAAGGGACAAAGTTATTGAATCTGTGATTTCCATATCAAATTTTCTCTCTTTCCAAGTTAAAACAAAAAAAGGAATGGCTTTCTAATTATTAGCCCAGTGAACTCGGCTTGGGATTTAATGTCTCACTGTGCTTTCTCTGGCTAGTGCATCATCCTGAGTAATGCGGGTTCTGCAATCAAAATAGACTGCCCTCAATTATACCTGTGCAGCTCTTTTGTATTCCTATTATATTCTTATTTACACCTGTTCCACTGTTTTTGGGCAGTGCTGTTGAAAAGGCACTCTTACAATTAAAGTTTTATTTCTCTTATTGAACAACAGATTTTTATGCTCTCTTTGATCATATTTCCATATTCACCTAATAGCATTACAAAGATTTTCATTATCTTTGCTGCAATTTCTGTCTGGCTAATACTCTACAGCGCATCATTATGAGTTGAATTGTGCAGGAAAATCTCTGTTTTAAATTTATTTTTGGCATTTAAAATGAGCTATAAAACCATAGTTAGAAAGTGAATGTAGTGGATTTCAGCCTATCAGCAATGTTTTATTACAGGTGTCAGGTAAGAAAAATACATAAAAGACAAAGGAAATGAAAGGAAAATATCTTGGCAAACCTTTGAATGTGCAAGATATTGAAGAGATCATTGTTGATGTTTTTAAAGGGCAGTGGTATTTATTTAGGGACCTAAAAGGTGCTGATGCTGCAGTGTGCTTCTGTAGTGTGTGCTCTGATGGACAAATGACCCATCATAGTCTTTCCTAAGACCAAAACCCATCACATTGGTAATAACCTTGCTGTTACCTTGGTGGTGCACTCATCCTGTCACTTGTTTCGGCTGTAGCTTTTGGCCATTCAGTAAGGAATGAACTTTGGTGGCGGATGGTGGGGACTGTTCTTTGAGTTGTGACCTGTAGACCCCTCTGACGGAGATGTCTTTTAAATGGCTCTCCAGGGCATGGGACTTAGCTTAAGGAGGTACTTGTATCTCTGTGTTACCATAATAGCATTTAAAATATATTTTTATGTCTAGTATGTAAGAGAGTCTGAACTGAAAAAAATAAATCCCACAAGTAAGTAAATGCTACCAAAAAAGTCTATCCAGAATTCTTTACTGAGTATCCGTTGCTGACAAATGGGAGTGCTGTACCATAACTACTTTTCCAAGTCTTCAGCAACTCGGAGTGATGATGATGATTTCAAACATTTACATGTTTCTAAACTAGCTTGCGAATACACGAAGAATATATGACATATACGTTAAGATCCCATTGGAAAGCTGTGATTTACGCAGTTCGGAAAAGGCTCTTGTTTGCAGCACGTGTATTTACTTGAGCTGTTTGCAGCGTGGCTGCTGAGCATGTTAAATACATCTTGGAGCATGGGGATTTCGCTGCTTTACAGGTTGCTTTCTTTTCTTTAATTCTTTTTCTGGAAAAAGAGTTAAATCACTGTGAGATATAGCTCAGAATGAGTGAGTCAATTTATTAAGAAAGAATAAACACTGATTTTATATGGTGTAAGAATCCTTTCCCATCGTTTGAGTAACTTGAACCTAAGTCATAGAATTTCTGATTGCTTTAACTGGAACTGGTATCATAAGCATTTTTATAGACACAGATTGTGCAGGAACTGTACCACAGGTTCCTGTTTTAAGTGGATTCCTGTTGGTTGATGGTAATAGAATAAGCAATTTTTCCTATCTTCCCAAAACCCATCCAGGTCGGTAGCTGTAGGGAGTTCAGAAAAGGCACTTTGCTGACGTTTCCTCAGGTCTGCTGTGGTGTCTTGTTGCATAAACCTCCCTACAAGAAATGGTAATCTTTCTCACTAGCTTCAGCAGACAGGTTTAAGATGAGGAGTAGAGAAACAATGCCCTTCTGTGCATTAGTGATCTGTGGGGGTTGTAATTTTGTGTGCATGTTGGTTTTGCCCTCTTTCCCAGCATAAAAGAGGGAAGCTTGCATTGGCACTGCCCACGATCCCCTTCTGTATGTTCAAACTGAGAATTTCAATCTCAGAGCTTTTATTGTGGCATGATTCCTCTGTACTAAATTCATATAAAAACAGTTGAACCATCAGTTTTTAGCTAATCAGAAGTACTTTGCTGCATTGTCATCCATTAACTCCCACTGTCAGCAGGCCAGCACAGCGGGGAGGTGCAGGGCCTGTAACCTAGGGGCAGATGGAATGACACTGTCTATATATTAAGCAATGTTTCCTTTGCCACTCTGCAAAATGGAGTAAATAACTAACCACAATCAAAGCAGCTAGTTTCATTGGTCATCATGTTTTTATGATGATGAGTGAGGTATAAAAACCTGAATAGCATGTAGTTTCAAAAACTCAGGAGGGCAAAGTCACGAGTTAGCGGAGCATCTGGTACAGGAGATATGGCATTGCAGTCAGCAACTAGTGATGCTGCTGGTTCCACCTTCAGCCTACTGTGTGACCTTGTCTGAAGAACCTGAAGATTCCTGTGCTTTCTTCTGCTTGGTCTTTGCCCAAATTGTTTCTTTTGTATATAGTAATCTGGAGAACTGATTGTACAGGCACAGTGGGACCCCCATCAGTGCTGGGGCTGTAGTGGTGCATTAATACAAATAATATGAAGAAGCTCTGACATGTAGGGATGTTTAATGTTTGTCTCCCTAAAGTTTGGACTTGATCCTGAGGAGGACAGGGGACCATCAGAGAGGGCTGACATACCATGAGACCCATTGAAAAACACTCACCCGTGGTTTCACTACAAGGCAGCTAATGACAAAGTGCCTTTTCTCAGCTGCTATTTTGAATATGATGGTTTGTAACCCCACATTGCTTCTCTTAATACTGGGCACCTTGTGTCATTGATGTGGTATGTGGCATGAGAGCAGCTTCACTTGCTTCTGTAGTATGTGTGATCTGCTCTATTGCATCCCCTGTGAACTGATTGGAAATTAATTTGGTTGTTGGGGCTGAATGAATGAACAGCTGCACAGTTAATTATGCAGGATAGTATAGGAAAATGTAGTGTTAATGTTTTATACTCTCATTATCCCTGAAGTATGGAAGATATTTTTCAGTGTGAAAATAACAAAGGCAATATTTCCCACATAACTTATTTATTAGGAACTTTGTATTGTTAGGCAGCTTTCTCTGCTTTAATTTAGTAAGGATTGGGACAATTAAAAACTCCATACAGGTCCGTTTTTAAAATGTAAATACAATCTTACATGCTGAAAGAATCTGGGGCTGTGGGTAGTTTACAAAAATTAAACCCATTTTACAGTAAGATTTTAATGTCTTCATTCTTTTGGGTGTTCTGAAATACAAAAGGGTAGTTGAGAGTTTTTCCTTCTTCTCCCTGCAACCTCTCATTGAACAGGTAACTGATAGTCAATTGAAGCTCTGTTTCAGCTACTTTTTGGGGTTGTTTTGTTTGTTTTGGTTTTGTATGATGCTTGGTTTTGTCCCTTCCTGCCTCTGCTCCCCTTCTTTCCTCTTTGGCATCATTTCTTCCTCTTGCATCTAGAGCAGGGATAGCAACTTATTTTGCTTCAACAAATAGCTGTTCTTGCGCTAACCTTCAAAAAAGATATTTCACTTTCTCATAAACTTTCTCTCCTAGTGGCCTTTTTTTGCTATAACACCTCCCCACCCCTCCCTTTCATAAGACTGAGTTTCTGTCTTTTCCGGGCCTGACTTCTTCAGATCGGACTGGAGAAGCTGCTTTTTGGATGTGTTAAGTGCCTGCCAAAGTTCTTGCATTTTTGCCTAACATGTCAGCTCCATGGTTGGCTTTTGAAGCTGCTCTGGAGCTGATGTCCCTTCTGACAGGAGGGCTTTTCCCCATAGTTGCTTCGACAGACTGTAGATATTTCCATGACCTGTGAGCACATTTGATCCCAATTTTTTATCACAGGATCTGAAATTGTAATTTCAGTCAGAGAGGGGAGGAAATACCTGTTATCACCAGTTTGTTGAAAAGCACCTGTCTGTATATTTTTTTCAAATCTGGTATGGACATTCTTTGCCAAATGGATATCGTTTTTCTTGAAGAGGGTGCATGCAGTTTGAATTACACCCCTTGATAAAAAGACATTGCAGTATTGGTGAAATACAGCCACTTCTGGGCACAAGCCAGGGAAACAAGTAAAGCAGTCACGCAGTAAAGCGTGCTTTCTTGATATCAAAAGGACCAACAGTTCAGCTCAAAAGTATCAACATAATTCAAGCTTTTGATATCCAGCCTTTCAAACTTTCCTTTCTGTCAGGAAGAGGATGTATGGTCATGCTTTCTGTAGGGCTCAAATAGTTTTCTCTAACACTGATCCATCCTCAGGATTGCTGGCTGTAGTGAAGGCTTCAACATAAAATGTTAACACATGGGAGAGAAAATTATTTTAAAGTTTACTCTCTTCCAAGAATTTGGAGACTTATCACTGGTTTATCTTAATTCTTACCATATGCTGTTCATTCCTTAATTTTGTAATGTCTCTTTGGGACAGAATGTATATGGAAAAGAAGAATATATTTAAAAAGAAAGTTGTGCTGTTCTGAAGTACACTGACTAGTCTGAGATTTTTCTCCCTTAACCCTACCCCTCAGCAGTGTCTGTGCTAAATAGTGGTCTCTCAGGTTTCAGTAGTTTTTCATTTGCTTTTTCTTCAGCCGGGCATGTAGAATCAGATAAACAGTAATATTTTACTTTTTAGCCTTATTTATAAATAACTGGAAGCAAAACATGCATGTGATGGAGTTTTGTATGTATGATGATTTCAGATGTGTAATACTTACTTAATCTCTCGGTGCTATTTTGGTGCAATTTTCAGCTTAGTCCAGGCTGCTCTGTGCTAATAGGAAGAATGCATTGGGCAAGTATTGTTCTCCTGTGCTGTGAGAGGGCAGCACTTTCTGGTAAAGTGCAGAAGCCCAGAGTGAAAACTCTCATACCTTGACTTTCCATATGGCCTCACGTGAATATATGAATCTGTCGGTTTTCCAAAGTGCAATGTGTCCAACACGTACATTTAAATAAAATTAAAATAAAGTTAATTATTTAAAGATCAGAAAAGTTTGTCACAAACATGCTGCTTACAGCACCCTAACTTTGTACCTATCACAGTGTTGTCTTCATAGGTCACAGTCTGAGGAGACCGTGACTCCTTGCTTAAATATACATCAGGTACAACATCTCTTAGTGTACACTGGTATGTGAAATCCGGGGTTGTTTTCAAAAAACTTCACCCTGATAATTGGATGTAGCTTCTTAAAAGGCATGTTAACAATTGCGAAGTACTTCAATAAGTAAATATGAGTAAATATTTTTCTCTTTATTTACATTTTAATTGGAAGTCTTGGTCTTCATATATCCAAGTGATTGAGTTTTTATAAAACTTTTTGAGATTTCATCTTGGGAATTGATACAAATTTATATTGTTACAATAAACATTATCTTTTATTTTTGCTTTAGCTTGTTGGGTAGGGCTGGGAATAGGACATAAGTTTTCTGATTCCCAGTTGACCACTTAGATGTCTGCTTTACTGGGAAGTTTCTACTGTGTTGCACACAGAGAATAATTTTGGTTGCAAGTGAGGGCTCAATGCAGAACTTAATCAGGTTGCTTATGGCCTTGTCCTGTCCAGTTCTGAAATTCTCCCAGGGTGGAGATGTCACAGCTTTGCTGGGAAATCTCTGCCTATGCTTTCCTGCTGTCAATGAGAAGGTTTTTGTCAATTGGAATTTCCCATCCTGCAGCTTGTGCTTGCCATCTATTGTCTTTTCATTGTGTACCCTGGTCCTGTTTTACTTCTAACCTCCCTTTAGGTACTGGAAGACTGAAATCAGATTCCCTGTTAGCCTCGCTTCCCACGTTGACCAAACGCAGCTCCCTCAGCCGCTCCTTGTATGCCGTGCGCTCCAGTTCCCTCGCCGTGCTAGTGACCCTCCACTGAACTTGCTCCAGGTTGTTGTTCTTTCCTTTCTGTGAAGTGACACAAAATGATTTTATCCCATTTCTAGAAGTGGGATGATCTGTCCTCTGGGGGTCCCTCTCTGCTGCTGTCCCCACACTAAACACCCTCTGCTTTGGTGAATGGAGAATAGTTACCTTATTTATCTGAATATGAAAATGTGTGATAATCCCTAAATGCCAAAATCAGTAACAGTGGAAATTCAGTTTTTAAAAAATTACTTAGGCGCCCAGGTAATTTCATTACCTCTTGAAAAAGATGACATTGGTCTTGTTTGCATTGAACCTCTCAACATAAGTACAGTGGGGATGCCAGCATTAACTTTTTGTCCTCACTTTTGTTATGCAGTTTGAATTCTTGATGGGTTTTGATTTAGTTGCTGGTACATTATTTATGACATCTCTTGGCTGCAGCTGCTGTAATCCATGAACCAAAGCCAAGCCTATTATTTCTAGTCATAGAGTTGTAGTTTGTTGTGGAGCAACTCCCAGGTAATTAGGAAGGATGTGCTGTAATTGGGTGTAACAGGGGCTCTTCTAAATAAAGCATCAATCAGACTGAATGACAGGTTAAAGAATTTTTTTTCTTTTGAAGATTTGTCCACCACAGGTAAACATTACTGTGGCCACAAATGTTAGAAAGATTAATTTTGCCAGGAAAGGAAGAATTATATTCATTTTTAAAATGATCCTTCCCTTAGAATAGAGTTCTTTTAAGTAAGAATATTGAAATGTGTAAAGCAGAATTTCTGAGGGCAAGAATTCACCTATTAGTTAATCCTGGGATATGGATAAAGCTAAAATCTTATTCAGAGAATGGACTCCATGCAACAGCTTTTATTTCTATTGGATTTACACAGTTTTAGACAAGTTAGGGTAATCTTTAGCTTGGCCTATAATTTTGTATGTATATATTCTTGATTGACAGGGTTTCAAGTGTCAAATGTAAACACCTGAAGTCATTGGAGTAAAAACTGATGATTCCTTTAAAAAGTGATTATGAACTGAGAAGTTGTAAGAGACACGTTTTGGTGTATTTGTCTCTTGGCACAAGTTAACTGGAAACGATGCAAAGGAAGTGGGATAAAATTCAGCATTAGGTCTGAAAATCAGAATTTAGAGTAGCCACTCCAAGATCTATGAGAAGTTAATTTTTTTTTCCTCAATACACGTGCCAGGCTTCTGAAAGAAGTCCTTGCCACAAGAACGTTCAGGACTGGGGATGGGAAACAAAAGGGAGTCAAATGTCATTTGTTCCATTGAAGGTTGTTCCCCCAAACAGGTTGTTCCCCCTGTTAGGAGAGAAATTAAAGAATGAAGGATCAAAGCTTTTCTTTTTTATGACTCTGTCCTGTCCTGAATCTCTGTGTACAGTTTGACTGGCTAATCAGGAATGGTGTTTGTGAAGGGGCTCTAGTCTGCAGGTGGCAAAGCAGAATGAAATACTATGTGTCACACATTATGAAGCAACTGTTGAGATGCCACTGAGGCAGAGCCTAGGCCAGACAGGGACTCTCCCATTTTTCATTTTGCTCCGTGGAGTGCTGCATATTCAGTATTTAATTTTCCTTTGCACCCTTGCTGTAAAATTCCCATGAGAGGCATCAGCTGCTGTTGCTGCCATGCTCACTGTGAGCTGGATTTCCCTGTCAGCAAGTTACAGGGTGATTTCACTGTAAGAAAACAGTCACTCCAGAAGAAGTGACCTGTGTGGTGTCACCCTTGGGGATGTGCTAACCTGCATGGCTCTCCAACTTCTCTCCTTGAAAACAAACTGTATTTTAGGACACAAATACATACCCCTACAAGGCAATAAATCGGCTTAATTGGTGTGAAGAGTACTAGTGCTTTTGGAAGCAGTGGGGCTGTAATGATTTGCACAGGTTACAAGTCAGGTCCTACAGCTAACAATAGACTTCAACTACAGTTTGTACTAATTGTGGATGTTTTAGAGCAAACATGTGCAGTGTTATTTATTATGGAAGTAGTAATCATCTGTTCCCAGATGACACCTCTATTCTCCTCTCCGAGGAGGTATTACTTTGACTGGTGTATCTGTTCCACAGATGAAATCCTGCAGCAGAAAAGGGGTTAAACTTGAGCTCAACAGTAGGAATTTTCTCATCTTGACAGTTTGCACAGTGATATTTTTTTTTTTTTTTTTTCATCACAAAGCATTTTCATCCAGGCAGAAATTGGTTGATCTTACCTTGGGGTAGGAGAGTGGGAGAAGGTCAGTCTTGTTTGTATACAGGTTAGATTATTCTGAGTAAAAACTGTAGGCTTGAAAGGCCTTGGGCTTCCTCCATGCATCTGATGATGATTGTGTTGGTTTGGATGTTAAAGTGGAGGAATGAATGTGTTAGAATGAAGTGTCCTCATGCGTTTGTTCTCAGCTTCGTGACCTGTTCTCTGTCACAAGCAAGGATCTTTGTTGGGACTTATCCCTTATCACTCATTTTGTCACTTAGTGTAATGAGGGAGAGATTTTGAGGAGGCACACTGGAGGCCAAGTGGCTCTGGAGTAGATTCTCGGCTCCTGGTTTCCTTCTGCGTTTGATAGCAAATGGCAAGAGTCCCAGTGTTGAACTGAGTCCTTCTCCCCCAGCCAGGCTTAACTCAATCCTGCCTAGGCAGCTGAATGGCAGGGGGACAGCCAGTTGCAGAAAGGCAATAGTTTCTACCTGTTAATGTTTGCTTACAACAACTGGTTTAGCCCCGTATTGAAAACAAGCAAATGGATCAGTCCCAGTTCTGCTTAAAGATATGAATATCAAAATGTAAGGTAAGAAACCTAATTGTCTCCAGCTGTCTGGGGCCAGTGCTCAGAATTTGGTCAGTGGTAGGGTGCACACTTGGCGCAGCACCTGCTGCACTCATATTTTATTTTAAAATCAGCATGTGACTCACCCAGAGTAAAGAATTGCTGAAATTAGACTGTCCTGTTAAGGTGTCTTGTAAGGCTCACCAAAGCCATTATCAGTGCTCCCTTCAATGTAAATGTGCCTTAACTTGGCCACTGTATTTGTTCACACGCTAAATGAATTAACCAGATATTTCCATAAATGATAAGTAATCACAGATAACCAACCTAATTTTCAGAGGGTGGATGTTCAAAACTTTCTACTTGTATGGTGCTCCTTAAAGTTTTTACAGCTGAATACTCAGAATGGGAGTTATCCAAAATTATTATAGTCTTTGAAATTAAGTGGTAAGATGTCCATGAAAAAACACAATTGATAAACAAAGAAAATATACTATTGCCTGTGTTTTGTGTTTTAGTTACTGAGCACACAGAATTCTTGGGATCTGGTAAGGATGACAACTGGTTTTTTATGTAATAGAACAAGAAATATCACCAAAAGAGATGTAGAAGTTGAACCGGTTTGATTTCCACTTTGTTCTTCCCACATCTTTACCAAAATTCTGTGTAAGCTTTTTTCTTTGGAAATTAGGGTGGGAGTTGTTGAACTCGTATGTTCTGCCTCACTGATCCTTTTCTGTATCATATCCTGGGAGTTTACTCTATTTTAAAATTGAAGTTTCCTGATATTCATTCTCTATTTGAGGGGAAAAAATAAAAAGAAGTATTATGTGATATCAATAAAGAACAGGTTAAATATATTAAGAACTGATTAATACACAGATCTTTAATGAATTAACATTGTATGAATAATCGTAACTGCCTGGAGTTTAGTAGTAATCAGTATCAACTTGCTTCTAGCCAACATCTTAACCACTTATTTGGCAGTAAAAACAAATTATTTCTGATTACAGTTATGGGTGACAAAACAGAACTGACAGTTATGAGGACAGGACTGACAGAAAACTTTAAGTTGGCCCATTAAAACCAAGTTCAGCTTAATAGAATGTTATTTATCTGGGAACAAGAAATATGGGATATGATGTAGAAAATGGTGTTGGTGTATGGTGGAAAATTGGGATCATAAAAAGGAGATCAGAGTGGTGACGCCTTGGGTAATTATGAGCTTTGTGTAAGCCACACTTGTGAGTAGGGAGAAGAACAGTATCTTGCTTTCTGTACACACTGCTGTGTGGGTGATGCTGTCCGTACATTCAAACACATGAAGAGAAGTTGAACAATCACAGGGAGCTTTTGAAGCTTATTGAAAGCTGGTGAGAATGGCCTGCTGAGAGATGTGCAGAGTTCAGTCCTTTAGTTTATCAAAAGGAAGTGAAGGGCTCTTTAATCTAATGGTTAAGTTTACAACAGGGCTTGATGTTTGCTCTGCTCTACCCTAGGTGATGCTGGCTGTAGCCAGTAGGCTGTTGACAAATGATAGCAGTGTCTATTCATTTGGTTTCTCTTTCTGATATCCCCCATCTTATCTGTTTTGACCAAAAGTACTTTTCTGCCTCTTTACTCCTTAGCCAAAGAGATTTCACGGTAAAAGATTTTTTAGTAGTTCTCCTTGAGAAAGGGAGGCAGTAACTGCTCTTTTGGATGGGCATGTTTGTTCTGCAGTTGTTTTGCAGGGGTGGATAGAGGGAAGGAAGGCCAAGCAGTAGTAGAGGCAAGAAGGAAAATAACTACATGGAAGAAGTCTTCATTATCCTTTACAAAAAGCTTTCTAACATTTTGACATACTAAAAATGCTTTTTAAACAACATGAACTTAGTTAATAAATTTCATCCCACATAGAAAATTTACAGTACTTATCACCAATTGTTCATTGGAAGGGTTGGTAATCTCTGTCTGATTGCTCACACCAAGGTTGTTAGAATGATCAGAAGCCCCATCACAGCCAACACTGATTTATATTCCCATAGGCAGCTGCAGCAGAAGGACCAGGGAACAGGTACAGATGTAGCTATGAAATAAGCTCTTCTCCTTGGGCATGGATGATTCAGATCAGAGCTTTGGCCATTAGCACAATGATCAGTTTTAGTTGTCTATTGTTTTGCTTGTCTGTTTAGTTTCATCAATATTAGGTTTTGAAATTCTGTAACCTTGTTAGTCAATCCTTTTGAAGACCATGTGAAGTATCATCACCTCTGCAATGGAGAGACGGGAAGGAATCCAGACTCCAGCCTGTGTAACTAAGGTGTCTTAGCAAAGTGCAGTATGTACAGACCATTTCTGTGTGCCTTCAGGTGCCTACGCACTCTCAGGCTTCGGGGTTTTCTTCTGAGAGCAGAGGTAAGGGTATTATTCCTGGTTTTTTTTGCTTCTCATACACATACTCTGTCAGCTTGGATGGGAATGTTTTCCCAAGAGAGAATTAATTAAAAGAAACAAGATATTTCAAATTGAAAGTTTATCAGCAAATGCTGCATGAATGAAAACATTAAATGAGTGAATCTCCCACATCATCGGTGTCACCGCTCCCAAGAAAGAGAGGAAACACCCAGTGGCTTAGATTGGTCACATTTAACAATTTTAAATACTCCAATTACCAATGTACTTGTAAGGAGAAGGAGTAGAGGTTGAAACTTGAAGGGAAAACAGATGACTTACATGTTTCAGAATCACTATAAATTAGTAAATACAGATTTTGCTTAGGTTTAAATAGAGATGTTATGAAATTATGTTAGACAGCTTGCATGTGGGGCATTTCTCTGAGTGGAGATTGCATGTTTTCAGTAGATTTTAATGGTCCATTTGAGTAGCATCCATGCTGGGTAAGCAATCTTCTCTAATTTGGAAAATTATTCAAGTTTTGTTCTGAATTGCACTGTTACATTTAGACTGATTGAAAATTGTTATCATTTAAAATAATGTGCAGGAAGGGAAAAAATAAACCAAGATGAACTCTCTATTAGAGGATATGATTATGAAAACCCCTACTATAAATACCCTCCAAAACACCTTGTACATATGGAAAAAGCTTTTTAGGAGATTATTGTTTTAGGAAAATCTTCTTTTAGATTTTTCCCTTTCTTGCCATTCTTTTTTTTTTTCCTATCAAATGAGGAGTGAGGGAAGGTGAGAATAAACTTATTGAGAATGGTGAGAGTCAGAGTGATGTAGTGCAAAGTAATATTAGAGTCCTCAGATACACATTCATCATTTTCAGTCCTTTATTCTCTGAATTGGGATGAGGAGCCATCGGGTCCTTGTGAGTCAGCTCCAAACACCTCCTCCTTTAAGAGGAAGATGAGGAAAAATAAGTTATTTAAATAACATAACCTCCATTTAAGTCCTGTGGAAATTATACTAAAAGGAGAATCACTGTCTGGAAAGCTTTTGCAATGTGAGAATTGAATTTAACAGAGTAAGCTTTCCGTGATAATAATTGCACAGCTAAGGATGATGCAAATTTAATGGCTCTAATCAGATGAGGTGAAAGAAAGCAAACATTAGGTTTGTGCTTTAATTTGTGATTTGCTCTGCTGTTGATTCTTCCATGCAAAAAGAAAGGTGTGTTGTGTGTGTTGTTCTTTTTCTTGCTTTCTTTTTTTTTTTTTTTTTTTTAAACCTAGAAAGCTTTGGGAAATATTAATCAAATTGAGTGCTCTTCACCAACATAAACTGATTCCAGATTAAAATGATACGTTTTACAACACTTAAAATAGCTTACTGAAAATTGCTATCTAGAAAATGTGAATGGCAGTAGGACACAGAGTACTGAGCTGGGCAGTCCTTTGTCTCTGTCGATGGCTCATACCAAATATTTATGAACTATAAGGAAAGTGTTTTCCACCCTTGTTGAGTTTCATGAGGTCCCTGTCAGCCCATTTCTTCAGCCTGTGAAGGTCCCTCTGAATAGCAACACAACCACCTGATGTATCAGTCACTCCTCCCAGTTTGGTATCATCTGCAAACTTGCTGAGGTTATAGTCTGTGCCATCATCCAGGTAATTAATGAATATGTTAAGCAGCATTAGCCCAGGGGGTACACTATTAGTGCCTCACCTCCAGCTGGACTTTGTGCTGCTGATCACAACCTGCTGAGCCTAGGATTTCAGCATTTTTCAGCCTACCTCACTATCCACTTATCTAGCCCATACTTCATCAGTTTGTCGATTAGGATGTTATGGGAGATAGTGTCAAAAGCCTTGCTAAAGCCAAAATAAACAAAATCTACTGCTCTCCCCTCATTCTGTGAGTTACCTAGAAGGTTATCAGTTTGGCTAAGAGTGATCCATGCTGACTACTCTCAGACCTTCTTGTTCCTATATGTAGGTATAGATGTCAGGATTACTTACTCCATCTTTCCCAGGGATGAGGGTGAGGTGGACATTCCTGTAGTTCCCTCAGATCCTCCTTGCCCTCTTGAAGATAAGGAGGGACATTCATTCTTCCATGAACACTCTCCCAGCCTCTAAAAATTTTTGACTCGGGCAGTTCCTGAGCATCATGTGCAGTCATTTGTTTAATACCCCTTCGCGCAGATTCCACCCCATCTGCTTCCTCTCCTCTCCCCCCACCATCTAGGGTTCCTTATTTTTTTTAAATTTGGGCACATTTTTTTACCTCAGCCATGGATTATGATGCAACACCTTCTCAGTCTTATGTGTATTTCTTGTGCTTTCCTTGTGTCCTGTCTGAGGTAAGTAGAGAAGTATTGAGCACAGTCTCAAAGGTAAGGGCACAATGGAGGGGCTACTACACTGCTATACTGGCATTTTCTGTTTTGTTCTCTGTTACTTTCCTAAAAAATTCTGATTTTTTTTTTAATTGCTGTTGAATGGCAGATTGATGTTTTCACAGTACTCTGGATTATACCAGTCAGATACCTTTACGAAATGGTAGTAGTTTGTGCAATCCCTTTACATTTAGCTACTATGAATTTCTTTTCCCATTTTAATGACCTGTCACTCAGTATCGTGAGTTTCATCTACAACTTTCCGTACTTACTATCTTACTTTATATATACTTGTCTTTGTTTTACTCCTTGGAATGATACAGTGTTATCAGCAGACATTTTTAATCATATGTCCCTGTTTCTATAATTATGAATACATTAAATAGGACTGACCAAAATACCTTGTGGGACTCCTTTGATGACTTTCTCAGTAGCAAAAATTAATCAATCTCCCATTTTTAGAACAATTATTCCTCCAAATGAAGACCCGTCCTCTCATCCTCTTATCCTCTAGAAATATAGTTTCTTAAGCGCATTTTGTGTGGAATCTTTCTGAAAAGTTTTTAGAGTAGGTTATTTGGTTGAATTTTCCTTTGAATATATTCATTGATTTTGTCAGAAAAGGAGGACTTTGGAGAGGGAATGCATGACTCATTAAAGTTATGTGGACTCTCACTCGGTACCTCTTATTTTGCTGTGTGTCAAATTACAGAATTGGAATAGTTTTTACTAATTAACCTAGTGCTGACATCAAACTCTACTGCCCTGAAATACCTCTCTAAATTGCTCTTGGAGACCTTTAAAAAATTGGAATCCGTATTTGCAATGTCCATTTTTCTATTACAAACATTATTTTAAATGAGAAGACACTCTGCAATTAATGGCTTGGTGACTTCATCCCTGAGTTCCTTTAGAACATTTGGATGAATACCATCTGGTTTGGGCTGGTGAGTTGTGTTGATTTGTGTAAAATGTCTTTCACTGACACTTTAATATGAGACGTATTTTAATACAGCAACAGAAAAGAAGAGCTCTGATGTGGGAACCTTTCAGAGCAGCTCCAGGGTGAACAAAGATGCAAAACATTAGTTTTGCTGAGGCCATGTCTCTGGATGCTCTTTTCTCACCTTGCTCATGTGTTGGCTCCACAGCTTACTGTGGCAGGCTTCACATCTTTTGGTAGGTTGACAGAAGATTTATTATTATACTGTAAACTTTTTCAAGTTTTTTTTTTTTTCAAAGGTTTTTATTTTGACCTATTGCATTATACTGTTATCCTTCTGAGGTTTTTTTCCCCCTGTTATATTCAGCTGGACAAAAATTCAGCTTTTTAAAGTTGTCTGTCTTCAAGTAATGTTTCTTTTTAATCATTCCAGGTTTTCCTTTGGACAACTTTAGGTAGTATGCACTTGCTCTGAAATTTAATCTCATGCCTTTAAAAAGACATTTCCGATATTTTACCTATATAACTGCTTCTTTTAGCTTTCTTTTTTTAACCGAGCTTTCTCCTTTCTGTGCAAGAATGCTGTTAAACCTGCTCCCACTGTGGATATTTTGGCTTTCTTGCTTATGCACAGATGTTGAATCTATGTCCGCGCCGATGGCGGCTGCAGAGTGACTCATTGACAGCCCTGCTGAGACCCGGTGAAGAGTTGCTTCCCCTCAGAGTTTCCTGGATAGCTGCTCACGGAGCAGGGTCTGAAAATATGCTCTTGGCATCGTGCCCCGATGTAACATTTAAGCAATCTACGTGGGGTCATTGAAATCTCCCATTACTGCTATGTTTCCTGATCTTGCCGTTTTTGAGTTCATAAAGCAAATTGGAGTCAGTGTTCCCATCCGGGCCAGCCGGGCGGTGGTGTGCTAAATACTGTGTACTGCACTCCGAGCCCTGTGTGGGACTGAGCTTCCAGTCCTCATGGATTGCATGTTACTTCATACAGTTACCTTATTTATTGGATTTGGCTTTAAGCTTTTCCTGATGGATAGTACCCTTGCTAGCTATTCTGGTTTTTATTGTATTCCACCCACCCCCAGTGTTTACGCAATCTGCTAATTTCTTAGAAGGACATTTACTTTATCTTCTTGTCTGATTTTTTTTCATGCTTGCTTAAATGGGACTTTCTTTTATCTGACTTCTTTTAGTCATCTGCTGTTTCAGATTTGCCATGTCCCCTGTTCTTTGTTTAAGAATAGTGTTTGACTCCCCTCTCAAAGAGATGTATTGTCCCAAACTGCGTGTCCTTCTGCACTTTTCAGCGTTCTTTTTTATATGTCATTTCTTAATTTGCTTTCTCACCATGTAGCTGTCAATGTTATTGACTTCAAATCTACTGGTAAGTACAAAGATGAGAGGAAGAACACTGCGTTATTTTTTCTGTTAAAAAAAAAAGCAAGCATTGCTAAATATTATCATATACATTAATTTTTTTTGCTAAAAACTATTTTTTTGGTTCTCTTATTTTTTCCTTTTCCTATGACTGTGAGTTTGCACATTGGAAATATCAAAAATGAGGCAGCACTGCATTTCTTTTTAGGAAAGAGGGTCCTTAACTCAAAAGCATTCCTGCCTTTCTCCCTCACTCCAGCAGCTTCCCTGGGAAAATTCTCACTAAGAGTGAGGAAGCCTTTGTAAAATCCTTGGCCATGTGTTTTGTGTACATTTGTCATCTGGCCTTTTCCTTTTTTCTTTCTTTCTTTTTTCTTTTTTTTTTTTTCTATTAGTTATATGTATTTGGTGTAAAAGCAACTTGAAACTAACCAGAATTCAGAGGCTTTGACTTTTCTAGTGAATAAAAACAAAGATAGTGCACATGAATAAAACAGACTTTGCGTGTCTGCAGCCACTTCCCACACTCCTTCCATCTAGCAGCCAACACTTTCTGTTGGCTTTTCAATTAAAGCTCTATGCGTAGGGACAGATTTGCATCATTTAAAATAAAACTGCTGTTTAATGCCTCATAGACATTACCTCCAGAACATTATTATTCATTAATTTTTATAGCTAGGAACAGCTTAGTCATCTGGATTGTAGATTATCTCACTACTACTTGTGCCTGTGATAGATCCTGCCAGTCTGTAGTTTGAGCAGCGATGTTCAGTAGTCCTTTCCTCATTATCTGTGCCTCTTGATTCCACCTTCCCCTTTGTAGGGAGACAGCTCTTATGTTCTTTCACCTGAGATCTCTCCCCATCTTCCCCCACCCAATTTTTTCAGGATGTTATAAAATGTTAATGACAAGAGATCAGCATTTCTAAGAATAAATACAATTATTGATTGTTTATAAGAGGGTAATTGTGGATCAGTTTTCCTGGAAATTTCTTAAGGTTTCCATGCATTTCCAAACATGATTTCGTATATTTTTAAGAAAAAGGCTTTTGTTGGTTTTTACAGTAGTAAAACTCTGTCCGTGACCTTCCTGTTCAGTGGAAGGTCCTTTTCTTCCTAAGAAGTCTGTTAGAAGAACAAGGCTTTGTATCAGACCTGTCAGGAAAAGAAAAGGAAGAAACCTTGTCCCCTTGTCCTTGCATATCTTTCATCAGGGGTATTCTGTGTCTGAGGAAGAGGAGAGTGAAAGCTTTAAAAAAAAAAAAAAAAAAGAGATGGGGGAGGAATTCCTAGGGGAGTATTTAATAATTTCTTTCTCTGCAGAAAATACTAATATACAGAATATAAATAAATGTTGCATGCCAGCTAAACCATGTATTAAGGCTTATATCATCATTAGTTTGCCAGCTTCTGCATGTCAACTGTGTGTATTTAGGGGTATATGGTTGCATGAAGAGGCTGCCTGGAAATGTGAAGTGCTCTCTAAGCAAGGACTGATTGCCCTTCCTTTGGGATTTTGCACTGTTCCTCATCATCAGGACCAAAACAAGTGTAAGCACCAAGGAGTGCTTTTTAATTGTTTTTTACTGCCACAATGTCTGTGGTTTAGGATGGGACTTCAGGATGTGCCGGGTATGTATAGAAAATGAACTTGTCTGCCATGAGGTGGAAATCTGTTCTGTAATTCAGCAGTGGAGCCATAGTCACTTCAAGCTGTAACCTTGTTGGATCCCATCACCAAGCAAACAGATCTAGGCCAGGCTTCCCTGCTGCTACAGCAAACCCAGAGCTATGTGCTATGTGTAGTAGGGAGAGAAGGTGGCCACCAAGTAAGTGATACTGCTTCTCTAAGTGACCAAAATTGATGCCAGTGCTGTTTCTTCAATAAGACACTAAATAAAATTATTATCTTTTGGTATTAGCAAGCCAGTCTTTGTAAAAGGAGAGGGCTTACCCCTGTTATCCTGGATACACTTCAACTGCTACATGCACATTTTTCAGACTTGGTAGAAACATTGATCACAGGTAATGGTGGTGTGATACTCTGCGTTTGTGTGTGTGCATTTCTGTATTCAGGCACTTATATCATTCAGGAAAAATTCATTGTACTCTCAAACAGAGGAAATACTGAGTACCAAAGAGCTCTACACTGTAACAAAAAAAAGGCATGAATAGAAAGCAATGGCAGGGAATTGAAGCAAGGCAAATTCAAATTAGAAATCAGGCACACATTTTTAATTGGAAGCATAATTATATGCTGAAACAAACCAACCAGTGTAAGTGATAGATTCCTCTAGTTAAGACTGGGTGGCATTTAGAAAGACATGCAATGGTCAGACAAGAGTTACTGTCCTCTCGTGTAGCTGTACGTAAGCAAAATGTTCTGGCCAGTTCTATGCAGTAGGTCAGGACAGAGGCTCTGATGTTTTTCTCCAGATTAAAACTAAGTGAATCTGAATACTGGCAGCATTGCGTGAGACATCTGTATCTAAAACTGGAAAACAGCAACCTTGTTAAAATGTAGAGGGGCAAGTGTTGAAGGAAGGCTCGTTAAATTCCTAGTTTAATTTCCTAATTTCTATCTCTGTTTGTAATATGATTTTTTAATTCTTTGCACGGGTATGTTCTTTTCGTGGGTTGGCAAATAATTTGAGTGTAGAACAGTTTTACAAGTTGGGATCTAATTTCATTTCTTAATGTACTTTTGTCATTGGTTGGATTGGGAGATACTAAGGTGATTTCATTTTCCAGTGAAGAGGAAGGAGCAGCAATTTAAAATAGAATTTCTTCTTCCTGTTTTTGGCACATTTGACTCTTTTGACATGTAGACATAAGATTTTTCTCTATGCTTTTTCTGTTCTATTGTTGGGGCTTCTATTGTCATTAATTTGTAGGTTCTATACCATCCAGAAGCTTGGAGCATAAAATTGGGCAATGTGTATGAGAATTTTCCTATGGTCTTATACTGGAGGAGGCAGCTTATCCATTCTCTACCCTGGCTGCTCCATCAGCCTTAATGTTAGAAGGAAGGAGCAGTTTGCCAACAAAGCAGGGAACACTGGAAGAACTGAACTGTGCCATCCTCTGAGGAAATTGTAATGATTGTCCTTGTATTCTAGCAAACTCGGATTCTGTTTGTATGTCTTGGGGAAATGAAGGGAAATAAGGTTTGAACAGGCATTTTTAACTGTTTTTCTGTTCCTTCTTGTAACATTCACTGTTCTGCCTGACAGTATGTTGGCAGCCAGGGATTGCTGGCATGCCCTGGAGGGGGAGGGGGTATCCTGCCTTGAGATTACATGGACATGGTCAATTTACATCAGTTGTAGGATGTCAGCCACCCGAAGCTGCTGTTGCCATCCATCTTCTTCATTTCAAAAATTTGCTTTTGGATACATTTTGTTAAAGCTACAGGAAGACATCATATAGCTCTTAGTACAATAGTATACAAGAATGTATGTATCTGGTACTGTGGGACACTATGAAACATACAGGATCTTTTGATGGGGCTGTGTGTGTTTCTGTCTCTCCTTTCCCCCCGCCCTTCTTTTTTTCTGTGTTATACAGATTGCACAGGAAGTAAAAAAACAAAACCCAAAACAACAAAAACTCCCCCAAAACCCCCAACCTTCCAGCTGTTTTCCCAAATTTTAAATAGGTTTGGAAGCTTCCTATGAAGTCATCAGTCATCTACTTACTACACATAAATATGTTCCTAAATGTAACAGGTTTCAGATTTCTGGCTGAATTCCTCTTTGCCTGTGTCAGAAAAGCCCCACAAACTACAGCCAGCTGGAGATAAACAGAAATAATCGTTCTCTGGAAGTGCCTTTACTGTGTATATGCAAATGGTTTGTAGTTTCCTAACTGCTTTTTAGGTTTGTTTGTGTATTTTTTGTGAAGATTGTACACAATATTAGGGAAGTTATACATTTTAAATTGCCCTTTTTGCTACTTTTCTAACAGTCAAAGAGTAATTAATTTGGAGTAAGGGAACTTGTTACTAGGGGCTTGAATTCATTTGTTCTGCCCAGCAGAAACTATCTAAGAAAGGAAAAGGAAAGCAAGGAAAATAAAGATACTTAAGCTTTAATGAGCACAGTTGTAACTAACTCCATTTCCCTTCCACAAAGGTCTTATTTTTTTAAAGGAAGAGCTCCCCTCTAAATACATCAAGTGACTGTGAACCCCAGGCATTCCTATTAACTTAAATGCCCAAATTAGGTAGGTAGTTGCCTGAGGTCATATGTATATCTAATGGAGATGAGTAGAGGCCTCCAGAGGACAATAGGAGTGATGACCTGACCATAGCAGTTGCCTTTCTCTGTCTGCTGATTTCTGCAAGGTGAATATTAAGTGGGATGGATCTGGATCATAAGAGTCCTATTAGGAAAGGAGGAGTCAGTAGGTACCAGCTCTCCAATTCTCTTGTTTTGGAATCAGAGATAACAATTTAAGATACATTTAGGGGAAAGGAGGAAATAAATATACAACGTGAATAGTTCTGGGGAAGTGGGATTGGTGAAGTTCAGCTTGGTGCCTTGTTGAGCAAGAAACAGTAAAAAGGTGGGGAGGGATACAATAAGAGAATGACTCAGTTATAGAGTGAGAAAAACAGTAGCAGATCAAATTCATCTTGTCTGAATACCTTTTATATGATGCCTGTGTCTGGTTCACTCCCAACGCCTAGTACATTTATCATAGAATGATTTAGATTGGAGGGGACCTTAAGGACCATCTAGTTCCAATCCCCCTGCCGTGGACAGGGACACCTCCCACTAGACCAGGTTGCTCAAAACCCCACCCAACCTGGCCTTGAACACTTCCAGGGGGGGACATCCACAACTCTTCTGGGCAACCTGTTCCAGTGTCTCACCACCCTCACAGTAAATAATTTCTTCCTAATATCCAGTCAGAATCTGCTCTCTTTCAGTTTGAACCTATTCCTCCTTGTCCTATTCCTACATGTCCTCATAAAATGTCCCTCTCCAGCTTTCCTGTAGGCCCCCTTCAGGTACTGAATGGCTGCTCTAAGGTCTCCCTGGAGCATTCTCTTCTCCAGGCTGAAAGATTTGCTGACTGTATGTTGTATATAGTCAGAGGTCTTCCTAGGTGTGTGATGGTAACCATGTCTGTAGTCTTTTTGATGCAACAGGGATGTTGCTGCCCTCACTTCATGCCTTGTTCAGTGAGTTGCTAGATTTTTCCTTTCGAGAGGAAGTAGTATCCAAATGACATGGATGGATACTGCAGTCCCCCCCAACAAATTTCTGACTGTCTGGGTAGGGACACTTCCTTTTCTTATGGAAAGAAACAGCTTAGTGTGCCATCTCCATCTGCTGGTTGAGCAGTCTGTCAACAGAAATATCTGAACTGATTTCAGAAGAAAGAGAATTAACATATTGGAAAATATGAGTAGGAAAGTAGAAACCATAATACATACTTTAACCCTTACTGAAAAATAGAATTTAATCAACAAGATACTAAAAATTGCAGCCTTCACTTGCATGATTTAAATGATCTTATATTTTCATAACAGGGATATAATTACATTAGTTTGATTAGTTGTATAAGATACTCCTGTGGAATATAACTTGACTGATACAGGCATATCAGTGTATCTGTACTGTTGAAAAGATGGTAAAATAGGCATCTTGGAGAAGGATCATGTTTTGTTTTAAGATTCAGCCATGTATAAAGCAGTTATATAAATTATGTATTTTACAAACTCTGTTTAGTTTCTGACAATGTGTTTGATAATTTCATTGTTATCCCTAGGGTGTAAAATTACTTAAATGCTAATGAAAATGTTCCGCCCACCTGAAACAATGTATTACCTACGTACTTCTATTAAATATTTTCTGTTCTGTACAGAACAGAGGAAGTTCTCGTTTTTAAACTGGTTGTCATTGAAGTATTCACTCACTGTTGCTATACTTCATCATTCGAAATGTGCTTAGAGGAGGAACTTAGGAAATGTATTTTCCTTTTCAGACTCTAGTACATAAGATAGTCTGAGTGGCATGCTGATAACCTTCAGGGCAAAGGGATTTCTTCTGTGCCTGAATAATGGAGGTGCACGTTCAAGGCTTTGCTGGAGCAAACTAGAAACCTTAAAAAGGGTAGAGGTGAGCTCTACCAGCTGGCAAGTTTTCTTGCCAGGTTGATTTCACTAATGCAGTATATTAATGAAGTAGTAATCCGTGACTTTGGAGTTCACTCATTAAAAGGTGCATATTTACATATTTTTAAATTTATATGTGTATGTTTATAAGTATGTTCCTGAAGTTCAGCATTTGGATCTTCAGTATAACATTATACGGATGTAGTTTCCCTGCTGTTCTTTTAGTCTATATTCAATGCAAAACTAGCCAAGGCTTCTATAAGCATTAGCCTTTCCTTATTTCTGGGGAATATGATTACCTTGATATCGAGCTATTCCTTTATTAAAATGTGGAGGTTTTTGTGTGTATATGTAATTACATAGAGAGGAAGAGAGAGGTGTGAATTTCTCAGCTGCACATTTCAATAGAAAGAAAACTAAAGTGATACAAGAGCAATTACTGTCATCATCTTCTGACATCTCTGTTTAGGGTCATGGTTTTGCATCTGGATATCATCGTGACTTTTGATGGAAAAACAATGTGGCTTCATCTGTACTGAATCCATTGATTTGAAAATGGTGAAAGTGCAGCGGCGTTCAAAAGCAGCCAACATATATTGACCACACAATTCAGCACAGAATTAATGTAATTTTTTAAATTTATTTTTTTTTACCAGAGGACTTAGTTAAAAAAATAAACCAAAACAAAATAGTACGACTGTTTTAGTGTTTTGGAAAATGGTTGATGTATAGGCCAAACTGGTGCTAACTGTAAGTAAAAGAGCAAACTAAGAAATTATTGTGGTAGGTATAAATAGAAAATAAGCCTTGTGCTTGGCTTTATGTTCCTCCTCTTCCCGAGTGGCAGACAATGTGGCTAGTACTATGTAATTGCAACATTAATAGTTTGGTAAATGAGAATACAAAAACTTCATGCAATAAGGAAATGTTAAGTGTTTGGACTTGAAATCACTGATGCTTAGTTCTCAGTGCATTACCTATGAGTAATTCTGCCAAAAGCAGCAGTATATGGGAAAGAATTGGTGTAACCCTGGTTGGCTGTTCATTCCTTAAGAGCTTGTTGTCCTTAGGTAAGTTCCTCTGTCCCATCTTTGCCAGTTTGTGAACTGTGACTGGCAAGAATATACATCCAGGTCAAAAGGAATTGCACTTTTCATGAAGTCTCCTACAGGTGGTTGTCTGATACATGTCCTTTTACTCCATTTGAGTTTCTCTCCAGTGAAAGAAGGAAATAGTTTTGCCTTTATGACAAATATTTTCTCTCAGTAAGCATTTTGATTAAGAGACCATTTCTATCTTAAAAAAAATCAGCCCAAATAGACTGTGAATAACCAGCAGCAGCTGCTCAACTTTTCCATTTGTCCCATTAGAATAGGCAGTTTGTACTTTGGTACTGCAAGCAAGAGTGTAGAATACATAAATGCTCTTTGAAGAGTAATAGCAGTCAACCTTTTCATATAGCAGTTGATTGCATATTACCTGATAGAATATCACTACTAAGAACTTCAAAAACTGTTATTTGCTGCTGCCTGGATTGGTGGAAAATATTTTAGCAAGGATGAAGCTTGAGAATGTTGGGTCAATGGGCCTGTTAGTGGGGCTTTGTGCTAGCTCCCACTTCAGAGGCACTCACTGATACTCCTTCTTCAACCTTGCCTACTGAAAACTTAATGAAGAAATTAGAGCTTTTTTTATTACTCCAACATTTCAAATCCAAAAAGGAGAAAATACACGTAAAGGGATCTGAAAGGATATGCTTGTATGTCTGCCACAGAAACCTCTGGTTTTGATGTCTTTCCTGGAAAGTAAAATTCACTCCTGCAATACCCTTCAGGCTTCTGAACTCTTAAGCCATTCTTCAAGCAGAGATTATTTGAACAAATGACCCATATCTCTCTAGCAGATCCTTCCTACAGGGGTGATAGCACTGACGAGTTTTCCCTTCATCTCAGGTATATTTCAAATGAAGATATAGAGTTCTGGTGGGGTCTAAAAGAGTCTAACAATATTTCATATATGAAAGAACAACCACGTTTCTTATACCAACCATATTTCATATACCAAGTGCTTTTTATGAACCCTTCTGAAGGGGAGGATTGACCCCAAATCAGGATGGAAGCTAGAGTTTCACACTTGCATGATTTCTAGTCATGTCTTGGCTGAGCAGGCTGGAGGCAGGTTTCCTGCCTTTGGAAACAGTGACTAGAATGAATCCTCAGCTCTGAGAATGAGAAGTCACCAGAAGGTGTGTTACATGGCTGAGTTGTGGAGTTGATGTAAATAGAGAGGTGACAGGGAAGGAAAGCTTTCCCAAGTGTCCTTTACGCTGTTGAATTTCTTCCTCCATTTAGTGCCAGAACTGAGCGTACAATGCTGGAGTTTCTCTTATTGCCATCTTTCCTTGGAAGAAGTGTATTTGAAACTATTGTTATCATATCTTTAGCCTGGGGATCTTGGAGACCTGGACCTCCTACCAGATGAGAGAGACTTCTATGGCCACATGCTACAGAGTGCAATGGAGGCAGCAGGTAGAAGGATGAAACTGGACTAGAAACATCTCCAAGGACATCTCCAAACAGCCTCTGGCCCAGTGATGGTGTTTTAAGGAGAGATGGCATGGTGCAGAGGTAGTGCAAGAAGTCCCTTGACGTTAGAGGAACATGAATTCCCTTTGTAGGGAGTGGAAACGGACTTGTTTGTGTGTGGTCTGGTCTCTGAGACTTCATTACCGACAGTTTAAAGCTCATGGGAAGGGGTAAATGAGCTGTAGAAGCAAGATCATGGAATCACAGGCATGTTGGCTGGAAGTGACTTTTGGAGACTATGTAGTGCAGCCTCCTGAGATCGTTGTGTTGAGCAATTTCATCACAGCAGCTGTGCAAACTGAGGTGGGGAATTATTGCTGAGCTGTCTATGGGGCTGGGTATTTAGCTTTTACATATGTGTAAGTTTTAGCATTTTCTTGTTTTAGTACTGTTTCTTTTCCTTGTAATAAAGAGGTACCTTATAAAGGGTTTATGAGAACGATTAAGCCACTGAAGAGTACTCATATAAGTAAGAAGCCTTGGATGTTTGCATCCTTCCACCTTTCTTGCTTACAACACTGCTCTAAACAGGAATTGCAGGACTTGGCTCCAGACATTTGGCTTGGAATGAAACTGGATTTTGGGAGGAGGTTTTTTTGGAAGGGACAATGACAATATTTGACCAACACATGTTATGTGAAGACAGGTTGGTTTTAGTTTGTCCATATAAGCAATAGAAGTGCATACCTGAAGTAATAAGAAAAATCCTACGGAAGTGGAAATAAGGCTTTCATACTCACAAGGCACTCCAGTATTTATTATGTAGAATATTTGTTTATCCCTGGATGTTGTTTTTGAAGAGAGGTAACTGAGAACTCCCTCTTGACCTGTTTCTGAAGTATCTTACAGTATCTGAAGGAGAAATATTTAAGAAATACCTAGTGGTTTTCAAATATGAGACAATCAGTGTTGAGAAGTAAAGGCCACCTTTAGTCTGCAGAACTGGTACAGCGAAGGTCATGGTAGAAACCATTTCTCAGCTCAGCACTGTTTGGAAGGACCACCACTAGCAGAGGGAGGGTGCAGCCTCCACTGCTGTCACCTGTAAAACCACTGATACCTAGTGTGTGATTGCCAACAAGGCTGTTAATTAGTGCTAATTGTGTTGGTAGTTTTTGTGAGTTAATTAAATTTTTCAAGCCATTCATAGTGCTTTCCTTGGCCTTGCTGAATTATTTAATGTTACCCACAGTCTGTGAGAAGACATTTATGCTTATGTTGCATTGGTGCCAAATTAGATGGTTTAGTGGATACACGTTTTTGAAAACTGATGCTTGTGGCTTAGGAGTACCTGGATGGAAATAAACACTGACAGCATTTAGGAATAATAATTTGGCTTTCTCATTTTTAGTTGTGGGCTTCTACACACAGACAACACTTGCAGGTATTAATTAGCCCATCTGCTCTACCAGCATTTGCCTAACAACTCAAATAAGCCAATAAGTAACTAGAGACAGATGATGGACTATGTCTTTGAAGATGTGAGTTTGCCTACAGCAGCTCTGATGAGTTTTAATTTCAGTTATATAAGGATTTGTCTGGGAGTGGTGTAAGGGGGTGTCTATATTACTGAGAATTTCCAGGATATAAACATGAGATCTTGGGACAGGGGGGAGGGTGCAAGCTGTTAGTCTTCTGCTTCAGTTCAGGATTTTTCTTGATTATTGGAGGGATCCCCACACTGACAGGAATGCTCAGCTGAGTGCTCTGGCATGCTGCCATTTATGAACTTTCATTTGAGTCTAATCTGCAAAGTAATAACTAATTTTTCAGATAAGTGTTTTAAAGCTGCAGGATGTTCCCACACTGAAAGAAACCCCAGGGGGTCATCTGTTTCCTCTTTCCTGATACAGCAGGGGAGATTATGTCTACTTCTTTCTTCCAGTGCTTTTTTCCAACAGTACCTATTGTCTCAAGCTATTCAGTAACCTGGGTACACAGCACTGCCAGCCAGAAGTAACCCAGGATTTCAGCATTGCAAGTCATAAGCAGAATTAAGTATTTCCCGCACTTTCTTTGGGTGCTGGATGGGAAAAGAAAATGTTGTTTTGCTTTAGGAAGTGGTGAACCTATAAATGTCCATGAATTAACTTGCTGTGTATTGAGAACTTCATGCCTTCTGGCCTTAGATCCGTTATAGAACCAAGTGTAAAGTCTTTGTTTCATACAAAGTTGTTACAGTTAGAGACAAAAAACCTGTTTAGCTGATCTTTGAGGAAAGATATCACAGAAATACAATTTATATTATTCATTATTCATTGATGCTTTGCTTATGCACAATTTAAAAATGAATACAGGAACTAGAAAGTGTATAAAGTTTCTTATTTGAACTTGTTTTTTAGGTGAACTAAATGTTCCCACTACACTTGTTCTTTCAAAGTAGTGATCTCTCCAAAATGAAAAAAATTAATCCAGGATACAAATGCAGTTTGTGAACATCCTTTCTTACTGCTAAAAGCCATGGACCTGATACTGAGTCCTTAAAGAGGCAGTGTTTAATTAAGGACTGAGGTCACGTTCAGAATGCGCCCTCAAGTTCAGAGATCTGTCTCCTATATTATTAGATTGCAGCAGCTTTAAAAATGAATCAACTGGAGAAATTTTCTTCTTTCACTTCTGTTTCCTCTTCTTTTTTGCCCCCTCCTGCCCCCCCCCCCCTTTTCTCTTCTCAAATACTACTTTTGCTGTCAGGGCACAAGAGAGTTTCTTTAAAGAAATTTATTGCTGAAATAAAGGAAGAAAATGAAATTCTGTTGGCTGCTGCTTAAGACTTATGGACAAAGAACATACGGACAATAATTACTTTTAAAGCCTCCCTGGAAAATATAAAATCTCTTGCTATTAACTGAACTGCCTTTAAAACTAAAGAAGGCATGTGCACAGCCTGCACATTTTTTCTGTATTTGTCCATGTGTAATTCTCTGTAGATTTTTCATTTCAAGTCTATATTTGCAATATTCTTCATTTTTTCCCTCTTACCTCTTTACAGAACTTGTAATGCCTGTTTAGACACAGAGAACACATATTGTGATCCAGAATACTACTACCAAGTTTATTTTTTATTTGATTATTATTATTATAAAATTTCGTGGACATCTTGGTTAGCTAAATATATATGTGTCTATCTGATTCGTTTACAGTTGGAGCATGTGTCTTAATATAGACAGTTCTTCCTTCACAATGACTTTTCTGGTAGGTTGCAATCTATTTGTTCTTTCCGTGGTAATATTTCCCAGAGGTGGAAGGGAAGGAAAATGGAGCAAATCTAGATTCAGACTTTGCTTTCAGATCCCCTTTCTCTAGAGGATCAAAACAAATCCCTGAATTTAATGATGTGCTCAAACATAATGAAAATTTGGATATTAATCAACACTGGGAACCTGTGTTCTGTGCTCATTAAATAGCAAATTTTGGTCAGTGCTTCCCATTCCCTTATGAGATACCAGAACAGCAGGTAGACACCAAGCAACATCAGGTCATAAAGCAAATTTTCTTTGAGGTAAAGCAGTGCATATCACATTAGTTTTCAATAAAACCTCAGATTCCACTTTTGCTGGTAGAACTTTAACATCATAAATATGCAAAAAGACTTTATCATATGCAATACAGAATTCTCATCACTTTTGTTAGTGAAAGTCTGGACTATTTAGAAAGACCAGTCATTTGAGTCAATATGTGAATTAGATTGAGAAACAGGTTTCAAGAGTGAAGAAGAATAATTAAGGTGACATTAGAAATAAGTGACTGCTAAAATCTTTCCTGACTTACTAGTGAATTATATATTTTTTTTAATTAATTATATTTGTATAACAGGATGCAACATGACCTAAATCTTTGGGGTCATACAGGACTCTCAGCAAAGATGAGAGGAAATGGCCTCAAGTTCCATCAGGGGAAGTTTAGGTTGGATATTAGGAAGAAGTTCTTTACTGAGAGGGTGGTTGGGCACTGGAATAGGCTGCCCAGGGAGGTGGTGGAGTCACCGTCCCTGGGGGTATTCAGAAAACGGGTTGATGAGGCACTTGAGGCCATGGTCTAATGGTCTAATGGCTAGGAATATGATGGGATAAAGGTTGGACTTGATGACCCTGGAGGTCCCTTCCAACCATATGATCTGGTGCAAAATCTTGTTTTCCTTCATTCACCTGACAGGTGTGAAGCTCTAGATTCAGGACAATGCAGTTCCTTGCAACAGCTGATGAGTTGCATATACATAAGACTTGCAATCCCAAATCCTGGACTCAGCAAGGATGTAAAGGGCACTATTTTTAGATACATTCTAAAGTGCAAGATCCTGCACCTAGGTCGGGGCAATTCCATGCACAAATACAGGCTGGGTGGCGCATGGATTGAGAACAGCCCTGACAAGAAGGAGTTGGTTGATGATAAGTTCAACATGAGCCAGAAGTGTGCACTTGAAGCCCAGAAAGCCAACGGTATCCTGAATGCTTCAAATGAAGCATGACCGGCAGGTATGGGGGGTGATTCTCCCCATCTACTCCACTCTCGTTAGACCCCACCTGGAGCACTGTGTCCAGTTCTGGAGTCCCCAGCATAAGAAGGACATGGAGCTGTTGGAGTGAGTCCAGAGGAGGCCCATGAAGATGATCAGACGGCTGGAGCACCTCTGCTATGAAAACAGCCTGACAGAGTTGGGGTTGTTCAGCCTGGAGAAGAGAAGGCTCCTGGAAAACCTTAGAACAGCCTTCCATTATCTGAAGAGGAGCTACAGAAAAGCTGGAGAGGGACTTTTTAAGAGGGCATGTAGTGATTACGAGAGGGAATGGGTTCAAACTGAAAGAGGGTAGACTTAGATTGGATATTAGGAAGGAGTTAATTTACTCTGAGGGTGGTAAGGCACTGGATCAGGCTGCCCAGAGAGGTTGTGGCTCTTCCCTCCCTGGAAGTGTTCAAGGCCAGGTTGGATGGGGTTTGGAGCAACCTGGTCTAGTGGGAGGTGTCCCTGCACATGGCAGGGGGGTTGAAATTAGATGATCTTTAAGGTCCCTTACAGCTCAAACCATTCTATGATTCCCACATACAGTATGTTATATGTTTAAGTCTGTGTTTATAAAGATAGATTATTCTAAATGTTCAAAAAACACAAATCAGAATAGAATTTGTCACTTTTAATACATGTTCTTTACCACCTAAAGTTATTTTAAACAGACTTTATACATTATATATATATATGTATGTTCTTTGCTCTCCATACAACAAAAATGAAGTTTAAAAATAATTAGTTTTTAAAGACAAATTATCATGTTTGCACTCAATTGTGTATTAGAACATCATAAATAAAACACAGTGTATTAATTCATTAAAAATGAAACCTGTCAAGAAGATTTTAACTTTCATCTCGTTATTTATTACTGATCTTATGCAGCAGTAGTTGAATATTCTTACTTCCACACACTGAATGGGAAGTGGTGGAATGTAATAGCATTAATTCATCAGCAGCACTTTGTAATTGTTTGCATATTTTGGCTCTTTTGATTTAAAGAAGTAATATTTGTTGCAGAAGTATTAACTGTGTTTTAATGTTTATTGTGGCTACTAAGGAGCTCTCCTTCCAAGACTGGTGTGATCTTGCAAAACTATATGCATTCTTATACTAATGAACTCAGATTTTATACAGTCTGCATAACAAAACACAAATGGGAGTAGACTACTGAAGATATCCTTTAAAATCCCCTTCTCTTGTGCAGTTTAATACTAATCTATATAATTTATAGTAAATTAGCATCTGCAATTACTTGCTTAGTTTTGCATTCTTTCCTAAATGTGATCTTGTTTGCACGCGTTGTATGCAGGAGAGGACTTAGGGAGGCAGTGGCTTTATTTATTCTAAGGTTATAATAACACATTTTATTTCACTTATGTACATCAGCAATGTATGTTCCATGGCATAAAAGGAAAAAATGAATCCTCTTTTTCTAGTATTTAGCATGAGTTGCTTTACTTGAGTCTAGGATTTAAAAACTGAGATAATTTGTCTGTAATTTACTACCTACAAAAGCCTCTTATTTGCTAGTCCTTCCCATCCCATGCTGATTGACTGGTTTGAATTTCAGGAGTAAATGAATTTGTGAGCAATAGTTTATTCTGTTCTGGCTTTAAGGCTTAGTGAGACTGTGATGTATCCAGGCTAAGGTTTCTGTTTGATCTCGTAATAGTAGGAAACAGACAAGTAGATTGCACTAATCATTAACCATTGCTAATACATTTGTTTCTCTCTGGTTTGACAGAATGGCTGTTTAATGCATGGGTTGGAGTCGGGCACATGGTAAATCCCAAAGAGTTATCTTACTTATGTAATGTCACTGGCAAAAACGATGTAGTTGGTTGTGGAGAAGGCTCTTTCTGGCCAGCTTTCATGTCTCCCTCTGTAGGAGATGAAGATGGAAGGGTCAGTGCTGCTGGGAATCTCCTCCTCCTGTGAGCTGCTCTGCAGGTGTGACAGAGCTGATCCTAATGCCAGTAGAGGAAGCAGGATGATTTAACTCATGTCCCATGGGAATTAATAATCCAGAGCATTGTGCTGGATCTGGTGACACATTCGTCGTGAAAGTAAGAGTTCATCTTGAATGTAGTGACTCTGGAAGTCTCTGAATTGAGTCTTGAAACTCAGTCCTTTTTGTTCTCTCATAGGTGTTGGAGTGAATTATCTGTTCTGCCAGAACAGTCTGAAATGAATATACTTCCTTTAGGAAAATTGCAAAATTAAATTAAACTGTAAAGAAACCACAGAATCCCTTTTGAATATTTAACTTTAATCTTGACTTTTTTTTTCCTTCCCTCCCCTGACATTTGACAGAATCAGAACTGAAGAATGGAAACCAGGGCTGGTAGGGCAGCCGTGAGCTAGAAGTTGGGGTTTTGGATGGTGGCCAACCATGAGAAAAAAGTCAAACTGGAAAACTTGCAGAGGTGTTAAAGGCTCTGAGCCCACAGACCTCTGGCTCACTGATCTAAGCTAGAAAAAAATGCTGATCTGAAAAGGTAATGCAAAATGTATCATAAAACATCAGGATGATGAAATAATAATAAATGCAATGAAATGGGAAACAATCTTGGACTTTTCAAAAACATCTGGATGTTCTGTGATGATTTTTGTTGTTAGTTTTTTTAAGTTCAATAGGACTTAAAAAATCCACAGCATATGCGAGCTGCAAATTCCCACCATGTGTTGCTGCTAAGTATAAGGACGTATGGTTTGTGGAGCAACTTTGATTGTTTTTAAAGTGACTGTGATTTAGCTGCTTGTGTTGCTTTCCTCCCGCCCCAGTGAGTGAAGGCTCTCAGTTTGTGGCAGGAGAGAGCATTAGAGCCATGTCATCGTGATCTGGAGATGGACATAAATCCCAGAAATAGACCCTGGAAGTCTAAAAGTTTCCAGTATAACTTGACTGCCCAGCTCACTTTCCACAAACACTGTCAGCAACGCTTAACTCTGGTGCTGAAAAATAGTATAAATGTCGTGGTGTTGCCTAGAGCCACATCCTGCTGGTTAGATTTGATCATGGGGACATGCATTCTCTTAGAAACAGTTCTGATATTAAAAATAATCTTTTCTTGCACCAACATTTTGCTGGCAGCTATACAGACACTTCCCAGTAACAACATAGGCGGCTTTATTTGCTTTTGGAAGGTTTTGCTGCCTGTGTTCATGCTACTTCCTTGCCTTTCTCCACGTAATTTTTTTTCTAATATAGAACTAGATCAAGGCACAGTGGGTTTTGCAAGAGACCTTATGCTTTTTGGTGTCTGGGTGACAAAACAGATAAGGAAGTCAAGTGTCTTTTCTTGGCATACAAACATTTACTGGCTGAAAGAAACTGTGTGGGGAGTATCCAAACATTTACAGAAAGAAGAATGGCTGTGGCAGCTGCATCGTATTTTATAACTGTGACAAAGATCACATCATTCTGGTGCCTTTTTGAACCTAAGGAAATGATTTAGTTCTAGTTGAGGAAAAAAAGACATTTTCTGGTGTTTATAAAGGAACCCACATGCATGATACACTTAAATTCTAGTGTGACAATTTTGGCAAGTTTAATAGCTGGGATTGTTTTCCTTGTGACACAACGTTCCATGAGGACACACAGAGCATAGCCTCACGTCCCAGACAGGGTGTTGTAGCAGGGTCTTGGGGATCCTTGTGCCTCATGATGGCTTTTTTTTCTTTTTTAAAGGGAGTTCAAGATTAGGTGACCTGTTTTACAGGAGTGAGTATTTAGCAATCTTTGAACCTATGTCAGTATTTGAAACACTGGGATAACTTCACAGCTTGGAGTGTGTTATGCACATCTTGGTGGCATGGTGAAAATATTAGAAGATGCCAGATGGGTGATATGATATTGTAAGCACATGACAGGGACTATCACTAAGACTTGTGCAGGTCCAAGCATAATGGAGACCTTCAATAACAGATGCTGTATCATTTTCTAGTGCAAATGCAATGAAGACTAAGTAGCTCATTGTAACTCAGAGCTTTAGCATCCCATTGAGTAGGCAGATAGTTCTGGAAACCAGCAAATGAAGGCATTAACTACCTGTTGTATGTGCTAGTCTTTGTTAAGTGCTGGTTTATTAGCCTTAGAAACAAGGCACACATTTTCTTTGTGGTTTCTTTTGAAAGGTTTCTTTTGAAAGATTTCGTTGTATATGATGACTAATATTTTCTTTGTTTGAAGTTTTCATTGAGGTTTTTTTTCTACTGGTTTTCTTAACTACGCTAAGTTAAGAGATATATCACAGGATTGTGTCTAGCCCTGAATAATAAAGACTAATCAGATGAGAACAAGATGCAGTTTATTTTTTGCCTTGTATTCTGGGATATAGAATGGATAAATAATCTTCTGGTTCAGGCACAAATCTTGGGTTTATCTCTGCTATCATGTTCATGTGTGGTGCTCTCAGAGGCTATTCAAGAAGCTTTCTCTAGGCATCTACAAAGGATCTCAATGGCCAATTTTGTGCATTTAGGAAACATGAGGCTTCAAGGTCAATCAGTCATGGCTCTGGGAAAGTGATTCCCTGGGCTGGGTACACAGTCCCCATCACTGACAGTTTCAATGGTACACAGATACTGTGTTTCTCAAATCCCATACAAAATTCTCACTTTGTGCAATCCTTTTTTTTTTTTCTTTCTCTTTTTTATTTTTCCTTTTTTTTGGCACTATTTTCTGTTTGTAACTGTAATAGTCTCAGTACAATTATAGTCTCTATCAGGGCCACTCAGAAAACGTTACCTATCTTTCATGTTGTATTTTGAGACACTGAAACCTGATACAAAACCCATGGAAGCACCAGATTTGCTTTGAAGACATGAGCTGTACTTCACAGGGTTTCAGGCCTGAAGGAACCACTAGAGAATTTAGGTGTAATTTTCTTCTGAGAAAATTGTAAAAAAATATTATTTTTTGTTACACCCACTTTCTCTTTTGTTAAGACTAAAGAATTTTTGTCTTCTGGAGACTAAATTCTTTGTGCCGGGTTGCAAGAGAGATCATGAAAACTTCACTATGTGATACACTTAGAATGACAAGGAATTTATTATGTGTGGTTACATGAGTTCATCAGAAAAGAAAGAGTTCATAGCACCATTTTTCTACTTTTATCTTTTGCTGGTGCTTAATTTCTGGTGCTTCAGAAGCTAAATTAGGTTCTTTCCTTTTCTGTCTTTGAAGTAAGTCTAGATAGCTGCATGGGAGGGAGAAGGTATTGTTTCTGACTTCAGTGGGTGATTTTGGAAGGCCTAAAATACGAGATTTCAATTTATTTGAAATTAAGAAATGTTAAGAAATTATTTTCTTAATGGAGAGCAGAAATCATTCTTCAGGAGAAAGGCAAGAAACTCTGTTCTCCTGTGGCCTGTGAAGGAATAGAGATTAGCAGAGATTTTGGAGTCTGTTCACCTTTATAGTCTTAATGTCCCTGAAAGTCGAAACATGATCTTTCCTGTCCCATCCAACAAAGCATGTTAACTGCAGAAAATTTCTCCAAGAATCTGCAGCAAAAAATGAAAAAGACGAGGAAAAATATATTTTAGAACAATACCATAATTTTCTTCTAAAGACTTTAAGCAATCCAGAGTCCCCTGGTAAAATATTTGTATTTGATTTTCCCAGCTGTGAAAGTAATCAAAAGCTTCTTTCAAGGTTTAACTTGCTAATGAGATCCAGTGACTGGAAGTTAGTTATGCCATTGTCTGCATGGTTAACTATTTCCATCCTGTTATCAGATATCTTTTATGTGTGAAAATACCTGTGCGTGATGATGAAGTCAGCCTATAACATTCTCTTTGATGATCTGAATATGTTGCACTTCTTAAGTCTCACATCATAAATCATGTTTTCTAGGCTCAAGTAATTTTTGTGGCCTTCCTTTGAATGTTTTCCAGTATTTGCATGTTTCTTAAATTGTGGACAGTATGCTGGTATGCATAGTGAGATGATTTACATTTATATCACCTTTATTTGTTTTGTCTTTTCTTTCCCCCCAAGTATGTTGTAGGTGCTTTTCATGAAGGAAGTCTTTCAAGAGTTCTCATCCTTCTCTTTCCTCCAGCTTCTCATTTTTATCTCACTGCCTCTGAAGCTCTTCTCCAGGTTCCCAAAGTGGGTAGTTGCCATGGCAGTGACCAACTGGTAGCCTTCAGGCATCCAACTCTAGAAGTGTCAATTTCTTTTTCCGTAATTCTGTAGAAGACATAGCCTCTTATTTTAGAAACTTTGACAAGCATCTAAACCAAATTTCTTAAGTAGATGAGTTAAGTACAATCCTGAAGTTCCCATTAGGCACGTAAAAACTCCATTCTTAATTGCCCTTGTGTTGCTGTGAATTTGGTTCTATTAAAATGAATTTCGTTAGATTCTCCTTGTAGGCAGCAGCTCCAGTCGCTTCTCAGACACCGCATTTTCTTCCATAACCTTTGAGATGCTGTCTCACCTACTGCTGTTGCCACAGGAGATCTTATATTTTTGATAAAAATAACTTCAGATGAAGAATGAATTCCTTATGGCTCCACTAAATGAGGAGTTGCCGATATCAAGAACATTTTGAGACCTGTGAGTATACTACAATTGAATCCAATTGAAGTTCACTCTGTTAAATCCACATAATAATTTTTTAATAGAGATGTCATGTTGTACTAAGTCAAATGCCATGGAGAAATCAAGAGCACTATAGCATACAATTGCCTTTGTCAACCAGACCTGTTATCTCTTCACAAAAATACAATAGGTTTGTTTTACAAGACCAACCTTCCATTAAACTAACTGATTGACATTAATTAGATTTTTAGCCTCTAATTCTTTGTTGATGAAATTCCAAATTAATCGCTCTTTTTACTGAATGCTAAATAACTAGTCTAGAGGTCTGTGGCCCATCTCTTTTATCCTTATTTAAATATTAGATCTCCTTTGGCAGTCCTTTATTTCTTTGGAATTTCCCCAGTTTTCAAAGGTTTGTTTAAAAATTAATATTAGTGATTCAGGGAAGCTCCTCAGTATGTCCTTTTAGCACTCAGAGGTATGTGTTATCCAGGCTGCTGATTTGAACGTTGTTTAATTTTAGCAGATGTTGCCGAACGTCCTTTATCGCATATGGCAAACTTTCTATTCCATCCACAACTGTGCATTAAATAAATGCAACCTCCTGCTTCATTCTGAATACAGAACAGACAAAAAACACTATTTGAGCATCTCTGTGTACTTTATATCACCCTTTACAGTTTTACCGCTCCCCTATTGCAGATCTCCTGTATTGTTTCTTCCCGCTATTATCTTTTATGCATTTCATTCACTTACCTTTCTTCAGGCTTATACACCCACATCCTCTCTTGTTTCCCATGTGTGTTCTTGATTCTTTTCTGTTTTCATTGCTAATTCCATATCTCATTTGAAGCAAGATACATTCTTGGCCTTTTTTGTGATCAACAAAAAAGTGATGATGTCTTCTTGGGAATTTAGAAGGATACTTGTAAAAACACCCTCGTATTTTGTAAAACTTACAACTTAAATTTATTTTGTTGTTTTTTAATTTTTAAGCCAACTATTGCTTTACATTTTAAAAAAATTATCCTCCAGAGTTTTAAAATTTCCTTTAAAGTATGTGCTTGTGTTTTTAGATAGAATTTGTTTTTCTGTATGGAAGTGTTTTGCCCAAGATAAGTACAGTGAAGTCATGATCATGAGTATTGCCACCTGATGTTGAGCATATTTTTTTAACAGCATTTCATACCCGTATCTCTGAAAGGAGATTGTGCGCTATGAACCTGGAGTTTTTGGGGCTATGACATGTTGATTTTGTCAATGAATGAAAGCAAATATTTGTCCTTGCTAGAATTTCCTTTACTTTTCTTGGCAGAGCTGAGCAAATCAGCTGGTGCAGAGCCTGCGGAGAGCTGTGCTGCTGTGCCAGCGTAGAGGCTCTGTGCCATCAGTGATTTTCAGCAGCTGCTACCTGCAAATATGACATCTTTTGAATGATACTTAATGGTCTTTACATAATATTGCAGTGAAAATATCACAGTGAAAACCATTCATTCAGACCCTCTTGTGTGTGAGCTGTTAATGCAACACGCTATATCTCCTGCTTGCTATAGCTTCTATGTTACAACTGCAATGGTATTAATATTCCTTCCTACTATCCCAGTGTTTGAGGAGGTGTGGGTTTGGGTCTTATTAAGCTGTGTTGGTTCCTCTGGCATCTTCAATGTGCTGCTGTGGCACCCACTCCAGCCCTCTACAGTGTTTAGTCTGTTTGGCAGAAATGTAGATTTATGTTTATGTAGATTTTTATGTTTAGGAAGTGCTATAGAGGGAAAGCAAATACCCTGAAACAGTTGATGCCCTGTTTGAACCCAAGACAGATGGTATGACCACCTGGTGGCAGGGTGTGTTCATGATGGGGCTCTGATCACCGTTCTTTCCACCTCTTCTGTTGTTCAGTGAGCCCAGGTAGTCTCAGGATGCTGCCCTGGTGAGAAAGGACTGTGTGTAGGGAGGTTTGTGAGTACGATTAGGAAATCTGATCCTTGAAGAAAGAATGTCTGTTGAGATTTTTATAAGAATCAGAGAGGAGCAGAAGGAGGGGGGATGGTAGTTGAGGGTAGAGGGCACATCTGAACCAGGGAAGCTCATGTGCACACAGCAGCTCAGTCTCACAAATCTTCCTATAACTCCAACTGGATTGCTTCCAATATCTGAGTTGTGAATACATATTTTTAATACCTATATAATGTGGAAATGGCTCACATAGCTGTATGTTGCTCTTAGCCCCAAGAGAATGGTTAGGGATAAACCTAGAGGTTGAAATGTGCGTCAACCACAAATTAAGGGAGACTTAAGACAGTGTACACCTGATGTCCTGAGTGTAATTGCCTCCTTCAAAATCTGACACGTTTACAGCAATATTTTCTATTTTCTATACAACTTTTCTATACAACTCATCCACCTCTTTAAATTTTGATTCTAAGTCCTGTGTGTTTTTCCCTTGCTTGTTAGTACTACTGTAGATAGAGCAGTTGAGGATGCACTGATGAGTGCTGTGGTAAAGATGACTATTATGAATGCAATTACAAGTGTTCTCTATGATTTGTTTGACCCTTTCTAATCACTTTAATCACTTCCCTGAGTTGCTGGCTGCTGACATATGTACTTTGTTTTCTAGCTGTCACTGAGTGTGTGGTGACAAAATAACCTTGTATTTCAACCACATCTTCAATACTTGTGCCTCCAATAGAAAATTGAGTGATCAACTAATTGATAAAATCTGGCTAAGAATTCACTAAAGTGCTTGTGGGCACTAAAGAGGTGAGGGGAAAAAAAGAGAAAACCTATTTATTCTAATTAACTCAGGTATCTCAACCTTCCAGTATTTCCTGTCTATCTGTCAGATTTTCTGCTTTCCCTATAGCCTTTCCTAACAGGATCTATAACGTCCTTGTATGTTTTCAGTGCAAAACTCTCTTTGTGTTGCCATTTAAATATTCAAAACCACATAAGTTAATCAAATGTAGTATAAAATTGAATATGGGAATAAATACAGACTCAATAATTTAATATTTAGTTCACTTCGAAATTTGATTTTTCAATGTGTTAGAAGATTACTCTCTCCATTGCAATAAATGGTAGACTCTTATCTTGGGCTGAGGCGATTTCCCCACAGTATGTGGTGCTTGTATGCAGCGAGGGCTGTGGTGGGCACCAATGCACACTTGCTAACTTCAACTGCAATTCACTTACAGCCCTGAACAGGATTATTATTATTATCTCACTTTGGCATTTTTAGCAGATGTACTTTGTAGATCAGATATAAAAGATACATCTCTAAGGAGGGTATGGGACATTTTCTTCTTAAAAATCTTTGATTCCTTCTCTCCTTTATGAATAGCACAGGGCTACTGCTGTCATTCAAGTGCTGCATTGACTGGCAAAGAAGCTCATTCAGTACAGCCACTTCCCATCTGAAAATGCTTTCATGGACTTCCTGGCTACTTCAGATATGCCTGGCTATTGGGAAACTTGGAGCGATGTTTTGCTGCTTTGACTAACAATTTATAAAAGGGGGAAATCTTTTTGAAATGAAAGAAAGAATATATTTTTACCAAACTGTCTTGGATTTTCTAAAAGAAGCATTACTATATTTTATACCTATGTTACAAGTATGAAATAGGATTAGATTTAATACAGAGAGACTGTGATCTCTTCAAAGAGTTTGTCTCTTTATGCTTCTGTGTACCATGAGCTATTTATTGTCAAGTGAGTATATTGTGTCATGGAAGTTACAAGTTCAGTTCAGGATGACTTAGCTCAAATTGCTGCAAACTGAATAGTTCTGGTTCAAGGCTCTTATAAGCTCCTCAAGTCTGAATGTTCTAGCTCAGGATATTTATATCTCCTGCCTGTGAAGGCCAAGGTAGTTTGTTTGTTCTGCAAGAAGAACAGCTTGAGACTTTTTTTTTTCCTTTTCTATTTATTTCATGATGTGTTTGCTTGGGTTTTGGTGGTTTTTTTTCCTTTAGGTTTTTCTCACTTCTGTGCACTCATGATACTGTTAAATAAGCAAGCTGCACACTCCTGGCTTCTGTTCAGTAGAGGTGAAAAAACATACACAAACATCAAGAAGCTGAAACTAAAACTTGAATATCCAACCCTAATTTGACCAAAGTTGTATCTGCAGTAAAATAACGTGTCACCTTCTAGCACTGACTGCTTATTGTATGATAAAATGATTGTGCTATAAGAAGTTAAGATTGTCAGATCCATCATACGTTTATTGCAGGCATATAAAATTTCATTCATAGACAAGAGAAAACTAGTCAGTCTGTGAAATTTTTACATTCTTTGAAGTTACATTCTGCAGACTTCAGGCATTTAAAGTAATGTTCATTTCTTACAATTAAAAATGTAACTGGTATTAATATTTAAATATAGGAAATAATGTTTGGAATGCATTAGTAATTACTGATCATTTTAACATGAAAATTTGAAGCAATGTTCAGGTTAACCTTGGAGGGCTGGTACGATGTGAGAGAGTTAGGGAGTCGGGTGGCAGACAGTCCGCTGGGGGATGTAGGAGTTGGTGGGAGGGTGTATAACAGCATGAGGCTGCAGATGGGCTCTATGGGCACCACAGCTCCTCTGTGGTACCCACAGCTGGTGAGTAGTGCCAGGGCGTAACAAACCTGCACCGAGACCATGAGTTCCTCATGCCAGGGCAGTCACAGCCCAAACTGATTTTGGGCAAGCTGCCAGTTACTGTTACTGCCTTTATAGATCTTCTGCTGGTGAAACCAATAAAATCTGTTGTCACTCACTTCAGCTGTGTGTGGAGAATGAGCAAGCAGAGGACAACTCTTTTTGTAGTCCACCCTGGAAAACCAGCTGTAGGAGGGAGGGACTGGGGTTGCAGGATGTGCTAATACCAGGGGTGCTCAGGCACACAGACTTAGTAAAAAGTCTTCTCCTAAAACTTTGTGGTTTCCTGGTGTGTAGGTCAGGCTCCTGTCTATCTGTGATTTCCTGTAAAAAAAATCTGGTTTTCTGTTTAAAATTCCAGTCTTATTTCAGTTCATTGAGATTTCTGCTTTACAGGCAGCACAGACACAAGCCCCTCTCCTGAGTTCAGAGCATTTGCAGAGAAGTGAACTGCTCCACCTTTAGCTCCTGGTGCAGAAACCATTGTCCATATACAGCACCCAAAATATGTCATCTCTGTGGGAACTTGACCTGGCTTTGTACTAGTGAGTACCATGTGCAGTTGTGGGCACCACAGTACAAGAGAGACGTGGAGCTCCTGGAGCAGGTCCAGTGACAAGCCACTAAGTTGGTCAAGGATCTGGAGAATCTCTTCTACGAAGAAAGGCTGAGGGAGCTGGGCCTGTTCAGCCTCAAGAAGAGGTGACTGAGAGGGGACCTCATTAATGTGTATAAATACCTAAAGGGTGGGTTTCAAGAGAATAGATCCAGGCTCTTTTTGGTGGTGCCAACTGATAGAATGAGAATCAATGGGCAGAAACTGATGCACGGGAAGTTCCACCTGAACATGAGGAAGAACTTCTTTACTGTGTGAGTTCTCGCACACTGGAACAGGTTACCCAGAGAGGTTGTGGAGTCTCCCTCACCGGAGATATCCAAGAACCATCTGGTTGCAGTCCCGTGCCATGTTCAGGTTGGACCAGATGACCCACTGTGATCCCTTCCAACCTTTACCGATTCTGTAATGAGACAGGGAAAACTGCGTTCTAAGAAGTCGGAAAGCTTCCTTTTTTTGAAAGTCCTGTATAAGGCAACATCAATGGTGAAAAACGGAGATAGTCTTCTACATGTATGTTTTTGCCCTCAGCAAAGCCTGGTCGAAAGTATGTCTTCCATAGCTCAGCAAATTTTGCTTTATTTGGGAATTATTTTATAGCATTATTTACACATTTATGTAAATAAGTTTACTGATTAAAGCTGACACATTTTCTTTCCTGTTAGTTTTCTGATACTCCTTTCCTTTCTTCCTCTCTATTCCATTACTAGAAAGAAATTTGTGTTCTTGGATTTCAGACCTTAAAGGATGAAGATAGTATCATACCCTTGCACATTATCATTATCTATAGCCATGTATGGAAATAGATATAGATTTTTATTATGAGTAAATATTTCTGATGTTCCAGAATTGTCGCTGAGAGCTTTTGGTTTAAAAGGAAATAATAGTAAAGGTGAAAATAGAAAAACAAAAGTTGGGCTTTGTCCTTTGCTATCTTAGAAATAGGAGGTGTGTATCTGGAAAATGACTGCCTCCTGAGGCCTCCCTTTGATTCAAATAATCCTTTAAAATTGGTGCTGATATTCACTTTTGCTCAAATCTGGGGATAAAACTTGTTCTGATAATGACCTGTGATCTGCTTCTGTTCTTTGCTCTGTCTCCTCTTCACATAAAACCTGCTTGTAATGGAAAAATGTGATACATACAGCTACTTTTGAAAAAATCTAACTATGTAAAAATTAGTTCACTTCGAGCAAATTTATCACAGAATTATAGAATGGTTCGGGTTGGAAGGAGTCTTTAAAGGTCATTTAGTCTGACCCCCTGCAGTGAGCAGGAACATCTTCTACTAGATGAGGTTGCTCAGAGCCCCATCCAACCTGGCCTTGAATGTTTCCAGGGAGGAGGCATTTACCACATCTGGGCAACCTGCGCTAGTGTTTCACCACCCTCATTGTAAAAAAATTTTTCCTAATACCTAGCCTAAACATACTCTGGTTCAGTTTAAAACCAGTTTAAAACTTACCCAGTTCTTTTGTTATATTAATGCCATACCAATGACTTACATGCAAGCCCCTTATCTAGCTGAGGCTCATCCATTAATTTTTTTGATGTTAGATTTGTGAGTTGGAAAGATATGAAAGATCTAGTGAATGCACACATATTGTCTGTAATAAATTGTGGATTGGACATAGGTCAAGCAAAAGGTTGCGTTTCTGAATTCTGGGCAGAAATCTGAAGTGCACACACTTGTGTACAAAATGGACCTAAGTGATAGTTCCTGTTTATTTCTTAGAGATCTGGTTTTGGAATACTTTAGGTGACAAAATTAATTGGTGTTTAATTCACTTGATGAAGGGATCAGCATTATTCTTCCAGTAAATGTCCTAGTCATGGTAAATGGACTGTACAAGGGCTAAAAATACCCCCCTAGGGTATTCCAGAACCTGCATGTGAGTGCTGGTGAATAATTCCCTTTTACTGGATAAAGTCTAACCAAACTTATGTTGAAGTAAGTCATGTCTTTAATGGGAAACTTTGGGTTTTAATGTACAGCAAAGACACAAATTTAACACCTCCTATTGTCCAAATGTTCTGCTCATTTAACTCTCAGTATGTCGTTCCTGTTCCTATTATAGCAGGGAGGACTGAAGGTGTGAGACATAGTTCTCACGTAGTGAGAGCATAGTGGCCCGCAAGGCTTATGTATTGAAGCTTGCAGAGTTGCTCTCCTTTTCAGCACTTACGGTTATGATTACAGTGGCTGCTCCATCAAAGCAGACAGACTGTGCATATCCCTAATGGATCAGTATAGGATACAATGGGAAGAACTCACAGCCTGTGAAATAGCTTTTTATGAAGCCAGAGCACAAATACTGAGGTAGTTGGACGTCGATTGCTGATTGCATCCCTGGAAGTGGAAGATGAAACACTTTGGTGTAGTATGTGCATTGCAGTAGGCTGCTGCTCAGTGTAGCCTTCCACAAAAATAATTAAACAAGAAATATGTGTGTTTTGCGTGGCTCGAAGTAGAAGCCTTTGGTAGCAACTGTTGAAGCAAGCAGAGCACGAGGATGAGAGGATGGTGGCCCTGTGTCCCTGAATTCCGCGGTGATATTGCCCATGAGTGGAACTGGACATGTGACAGCACGGGATCATCTGGGTTGTGAACAAATACTGTTACATCTCATAGATTTGCACAAACGGTTTTGTTTCAGTGGTACTCACATACAGCTGTTGGCTCTGCTGGGCTGCATGTTCTGCGGGAAGGCAGTGTGGTAAAACCATCGGTTAGAAAATTCAGCCAAGTCTTAAGTTGAACAGGAGTCAGATGGTGATCTTGAACAGTTGTTTTCAGATGAAGGTTTTGGCCTGTTAGTTAGTGTCTTCGTACAAACCCATAGCACTGAGCATCATAAAATTTACATCTCCCAACAATTAAGACTTTTTATATGCCACAGTCTTGGTGCAGATAATGATATCCATGGAGCAAATACTTTCAGTGCTCTACCAATCACTGTTACATCTCAAGATAACCTTTTCTGAGGAAAAATAAATTTCATAATCAGATGTGTCTTTCTCAGTCAGTTAGCTATGTATCTAGTGTTACTCTTGCTGAAGGCACTATTCAATAACTGTAGATGTGATTACAGCCCTGTCAATTCTGATATGAAAAGGTGTCTTAAGTTCTTCTCAGCAGTTTTTCTGGATCATATTCTTGTTCCTTATAACAGAATTGTTATCCCTATGATACTTTCCCTAAATGGTCTTGATACCTAAATGGGATTATATGGCAGAAATTGAGATGGGTGCACTTTTGTGCCAACAGTCTGCAAGACAATTACCATCTTTGCATTGTGCCCAGTGTCATAGGAAGTTCATTTTTACCAAACTAAGGCAACACAATTGTAAGTGAGTTAAGAAACCTAAATCCTTGCAAAAACTTGAAAATGTTCAGCACAAGGGTTTTTGAAGCCCAGTGTCCTCTCGCTAACAATGACCGAGAGCCCTTGCTTAGGACTAACAGTATGAAAACAGACATAGGTTATACATTCAGAGACACCTCCTGCTTCTGCTGACAATCAACATTTTAGACTCGTTGAACCAGAGGCTGCATCAGGATTACTGCAGCCATTCATGAATCCTGCTTTTCTGGTGCAAAACAAAGGGAGAAGACCCACAAAAAAATGAGGAAGGTCAAAGTCTGTCCTGCGTACTTCCAGGATTAAGCATAGGCATAGGAATCTGCTGTCTCTGAGATGAGCACATCTTTTGGAAAGCTGTCCACCTTTTTCTATAATCTACTTTGTTATCATCCCTCTTTTATGCATACAAATCTTGCTATACTACCTCTGTGAAACCTCATCTTCCAAATAACATTTTCCAAGAGGATTTATCTTTTCTTCAAAGACAAAGTTTGGCTTGAGCGGTGTGTGTTCCAAGTCCGCTTAATTCCCAACTCTGCCAATGATTCGCTTTGATTTTGGACAAGACTCTTTATCTGCTTTGTGAAAGCAGCGGTGATACTATTTTTCTAGAGACATGAGTTTAAAGTTTTTTAATGTTTAAAGATACTGCTCTACTAGGGCCACACTATATTGTAGTATTTTATTCATGAACTGAATAAAGCTTATAGTACAGTGAGATCATGAGATACTGCTTGGGAGCCAGCTTAAATTTACCTAGTGGTAAAAATTCAGTACACAGCTGAATAGCTCTGTCTGGCATTTCAGATATATACATCTGAAGTACATTGAGCTTTTTCCTTAAACAATACTTCATTGTGGTTTGGTATTTTATTTATTTTTTTTTTTTAGTAGTAGAAGTTCTTTACGTCATAGCTGTACTTGCAAAGAACTTGACTTACGGAATGATGGTTAAATGTAACCTACATTTTCTTATGAGGTGTAACCCCCTTTTCTTTCACGCTTTGCTCTCATTCTTAAAATGTAAAAAGCCCTTTGGTTCCACTAGCTTGCACTGTCCATATTTGCCCGCTTACCCAATATCGCATGCCAAAGTCAGGTCACTGATTCCAGCTCTTCTAGAAACTTTGAAAGAGCTAAGCTATATTTTTTGCCCTGTAATATGTCAGAGAGATAGTGATTTATTGCATTTATTTTCAACTTGAAGTACGGTGCAAGAGGCTGGTTCTCATCATGTTTTCTTCTGGTCTAAAGCACACACTAAAATGGGTGTGTGCTTGCGACGCACAGAGAAAATTATTCCCATTAACTGGCGTAAGTGGCTACTTGCATGTGGGAGATGCTGAGCAAAAGCTTCTAAAATTAACTACTGAGATGTAATAATAAGAAAAACCTCTATTGTGCTGTAAAGTTCCTGTAGGAATCCATTCTCTGTGATCTGAAATCTGGAAAGGGTGTTATCTCCATACAGCTGCTGCTGTTCCACCTCCTGCCTCACAGGGCGATTCTTTTTTATGATGGCAACGTTTTTTAAAAGATTGGGAAAATGTAGAACATTACATCAGAAAGAAAGATCACTTGCTTGTCTGGCTGTTTTAAAATGGATATTTATCCTCTGTTGGGGTGTAAATTAACAGAAAAACAACTACACTAATAATAAATGTATTGTTGTTGTAAATGAGTCCAAATTGTATTGTTTATTCTTGCATTATTCTAAACAATGCATTCTATCCAGTCCTATTCTGTCCTATTCAATCATGTTTTTGAAAATGATACTGTGTTCCTTAAATGATAACACTCCCAGCCAACAATTTAGCTGGGAATAGTGAAAAGCTGCTGCTGTGCCAGTTTTGCTGTGCCAGCTCAGACTGGAACTACACTGAACTGAACAGTCTCTGTTTTCAAGTTCTTTATGAACAAAACTGAGAAATGTTTTAGTTGCTGACCTTCAGAGTGAAGGTCCATTAACTTATATTGTCTCCTACTATACCATGCTTATGGACTCATGGGGCCAGAAGGGTAGATGATAATGAACTGATGTGCTTTAACAGCAATTTATTATAATAACTAGTCATGATTGTTTGATGGCACCTCTTCTCCTCCTTTTCCTTCCCTCCTGCAATACTGCCTCATCTTCTATATTTTTGCTTCATTTCCCTAAGCCCATTGATTCATCTGACCTCCTTACTAGTGTCTGCTTAATGCCAAGTGCATGGATTTTTAATCCCTCATTAGATAATCAAAGAATTTTGTATGCACCAGGACAAAACACAGATTTTCATAATAACTTCTTTGCAGTTTTTCTCTGGGTCAAGTCCAATAGGAGAAGAAAATATTCACTAGATACCTCACTTTAAGAATTGTTTTGTATCTTCAAAGTACTGCAAATACTGATTTGCTAAGAAATTAAGAGCTGTTCTGGATTGACTTGTACATGTGCTAAACTGCATGTCTTTTTTTTTTGAATCTTTGCTCCTGATTTTGGTCTTGGAAGGTTGAGAGCTCTTCAGGGAAAACATCATAAATGCCTTACAAATCTTTAGTAAATTAGGCTGTAAGTTACATCAAAGCAACATTCTGTCTCATTATCTAGAAAAAGCATGGCTTGCTGCAGAATTTAATGGTGATTTTTGAATCAAATGATGGGTTTTATACTGGCTACTATAATCTCTGGTGATGTAGATGGATAAGCTATTATCCAACAGGACATGCAGCTTAGGAAGCTGTGGAGTAAATAGCTCAAAGTTGGACAGAAGGTGTTTGGGGAAAAAACAGAAGCTATTGATCGGTGAAACTTATTTTTGATGCATTTAATAATTCTCCTAATGCCCATGGTATTAAATGGATTTGGCAGGTTTTATTTTGTAGATATGTTTAAAGAGAAGAATGCCTAATTCATTTATGTGTGAGTGGCCTCAACTCCCACCAACAGGATGTACGGGTGTTCGTGTCTGCTAAGAACTAGAACTGTGAAAACACAACCACTGTGACACGGGGTGACTGCAGCTGCTGCAGGTGTCTACGCCACACTAGGGAACTATGATAATTGTTTGGTTTTCTTATTTCTCTTAATTCCCTGTCCTTTCCAACTGATGATCAAACTAAGTTTTGATGGTGTGCTTTTCCAGCATGGACAAATGTTTCCTTGTCTGGATTTGAAGGCAAGGCAGTGGAGTATTTTCCTTGTCAATAATATGAAACAACACAAATTATTCTCTTCCTTCCTTGTCTTCTATGAGAAAATATAAAGCAAAAAGCTTCTATAGACATGAGAGTCTAGAGCAAACTTGTAAAGTAATTTAAAAGGTTAATGAACTACATGTAGTTTCCCAGAAAATGTCTTTCTGTATGTGTGCTTTTTAGGCAAAACTTGATGTACAATTTTTGTAACTGGACATCAGAGTGTAGTGATAGGTCGAAGAAGAATTTAATCCAGATACTAAAGAATGTATTTAATGAATTATCAAATTGCTGATCGTGTTTATTCCAGCATTACACTCTATGTTTCTCTGAAGCTCTGCAGTGTAGAGAATGAAACTAGTGTGTCTCGCTCAGGTAGGACTATTCATCACTTCTGATGCAGTTGAGGTCAAGATCTGGAACCCGTAATGACCATTGTGTGTCAGTGGAGATGGGTAATAAAGGTCTCCAGGGGTGAAAAATGTTCCATCACCTGCAAGGGCTCTAGTGACATCTCACCAACACTATATGGATTATGTTTCTAGTGCTGTGTGTAGCATAATTATGAATTGATTTATCATAGGCCTGTATCACTCAGTTTCATTATATCACTCCAGATACAGAGATAGTCTGGTATGGCTTCTGGATCAGTTATTTTGCAGTTATTTTATTGGCTTTTTAGTTGCGTGATGTACTGGTTCAAGCACCTTCAGAATATCCTTGTTTCCCATCATTACTGCAAGCGAAAGTAGTATTTCAGTGTAACTGCACTACCCGCTAAATTCCTTGATGGATGATGTAAAGTAGTTATGCAGAGGACAGAGAAGAAAGTTCTACTAATGGCTGCAAAGTATTTATATTCAGATTCCTCCTTTCCAAGACTTACACTACAAAGGCTGTAATTGTTTGTGCTTGGTTTCTGCCCAAGACTGAGGGATTTGTTGGTGTGAGGGAGGAAACTGTCTGCTTTTGTTTTTAAACTCAAGCCAGAATGGTTTCATCGTGATACAGAGACATGAGAAAACTAAATAGGACAATTGTCCTAGCTGTAATTATACAGAATTAGGAAAATTTGAAAAGCCTAAATAAAAAATGAGCACAAGCTAAAATTTGAGGTTGAAAAATCCTTCCGTTGGGACGGTAGTGGGGTGTTTTGATTAGGTTCAGCAGTGGGAAAATGTTCATTTTTGTGTTGACTAATATAGCTCTTTTTACCCTCATATGCTAATATTCCTAGTGAAATCTGGCTCAAGTACACGTGCTTGTGTATTGTTCTTCACAAGTCATGAACCTTGCCTGTTTTGTGGTATACTTACTCCTAGTCATATTGTGTGTTACCGATCTAGAGGGAGGTGTTCTCAGACCAGAGGGGAAAAAAAATAGAAAATTAAGACCTTTGCTTGGCTGTATGCCAGAGTACAGGGCAGTCTGCCCGCTGTGTGTCCAGCTCTCTGACCATGCCTTCTGTTCAGGACCTAGGTGCATTTCTCCATAGAAATGTTCTTCTGAGTGGTCCCACAACAGCAGGGCTCTGTCAATGTGAGGGTGGTTCTTGAACTGGGGAGAAAGCGGGCACTGAAACATCTCTGTTCCCTAAAGAAGGGACTGGCCAGGGAGGTTCAAACAAGCTCTGTAGAACAGGAAGACATTAGGTCTGAAGACTGTGCCTCTAGGATGACAGGTTTCCTAGAATGTTTTCTTGAGCTTTACAAAATTTCTAAAATGTGGTGTGTTTTTACAGTTCACTAAGGGCAACCTCATTCTTATCTCCTTAGTAATTTGCCTAATGGACAAAATTAATACCAAAAATTGCCCAAAAGAAGATCAGAAAAAAAGTATGGTTTGCGTTGGCCCAGTATGTGTTTTCCTAACACAGAGCTTTGATTCTGGTTGGCATTGGCATTGGGCTGGGACATTGTTTTGATTCTATGATTTGAGAACAGTCAATTATTGACTAATATTTTGAGATGATTTAGATTTAAAGCAACCTAGGAAGTCAAGTGATCATAAACGATAGTTACCTAATAGTTTCTTAAATAAAGCTATTCACAAAGTTTTTTTAAAGATGTAATTTAAATCTTTGTGATGCTGTTTCTCAAAATAATAATAATTTCAATTTATAATACTAGTCTGCAATTACTGCACTATAGCACTATACTCTAGATAGTATTTAGTCAATGTTTTTAATAGGAAGAACTTAAAGCATTACACAAAGCATAAATAACCCTTGCAATAGCCCTCTTAAAGAAAGTATTCTCAGCCCCAGTTTCCATGTAAAAGAAGACAGAGACATTGAGACATTTGCCCTATGTTACAGAACAAGTCAGTGCTAGAGTGAAAATCCAACATATGGATCTTGATCTTTGAGAAGTGAAATAAATCTTCCAGCATAGGCAAATGCTTTTCACTGCATGGGAACTCCTTTATATGAACAGGGGGAATAGGATAGATGAATAGGTTTTATGAGTGAGTGCTTATGGAATTATGTACTAATTTTCTGGAACTCTTTCTAATACCCTTTTTTTTAAGTTCTTTTTGAAAGAGTAGAAGTAAAATTTGCTAATAGGGCTATATTAGAATGGTTATCTTGTGTATTGTGTTTTCACTATGGTATTACAAAAAAAAAAAAGTCTGTGCAGTGCTTTTGTGAGCATTTGAATTGTAGATTAGTTCAGCTGCAATGATATCAAGCACTACCAACCAGGGCTGACACAAGTGATATGGAAATATAGAACAATGCAATTTTTGCATCTCTGAGGAGATTCAAATCATTAGCCTGTGTAGAATAAAGTATATTTGAACAGGTATCAGCCATATGAGAATAGACACTTTTAATTGAGTCAGGCTTAGTCCTTGAATATAAAAATGCTTTATTTCCATAACGAAATTTATGCTACTATAGTGTTGGTTTTTTTGTGTGTTTTTTTTTTCTCCTGTATGTAAGGAGTTTTCTGTATTTAAAGCTGTAAAAATGTGAAAGTTCAAATTAGCATTATGGTTTCAATAATTAACATTCTGCTGTAAATCAACTGCATAGCTTAATTTAATGTTTTCTTCAGTTTCTCAAGGAGTAGAACAACTTAAATAGAATAATTTAAAGCTACTTAAGTAGAACAACTTAAAGCTCCATATCACAAAAAAAGCAATTCTGTATTATAAAGGAAATAACTGTCATGAAGAGATTATGTGTTTCTTTCTTCATCTAGCACAGAGCGTTTTATTCTCGATTTCTACTCGGCAAAGAGAGATGATTCCAATCCTTTCCATGGTCTGTACTGTGTTGAAATAATATTGATGGCTTTTGCATTTTGGAAGGTAAGAAAGGTGCTACCCAACTGCACTTACAATCTTCTGCCTTTGCTGTTGAAGGAGAGGTGTCTGGTGCTGTATTGGTTTCTAATCTAAGTCTTGCACAGGTTCATTGCATTACATTGCTGTAGCGATACAGCAGGAAACAATGACTGTTCTATAGCCCCTGTGGAGGAAATAGCCTGGAGGGGTGCTGTGCTCCTTGGGTCCTTGGACCCGTGTGTAATCTTTTTTCTGTCATTGGTGATTTTGGAAAAATGCTATTACTTCACACTACTGTGATGCTTTGTAAAAGGAAAAATACTGAATTTAAAAAATAAATGTAAAAATGTAGTGAGTGATGGCTTTCATCTCCTTCTGTGAAGTTGGGCAACTTACTGAAAAGAAACTCCCTTTGAAACACACTCTAACTGGTTCTGTGCTGACTTTAGCTTATGAGAAATGAGTTGCTGGTATCCAGATTTTCAGAATCAGTATTCAGTCTGCAGTACTGCATGAAACGTGTTATAGATTAAATATATTATGAGTAAAGCTGTCAGATCTACTTCAGGAGAAATAATTAATGCTAGTTGCAAGGCATGCTGTTATCATGACAAAATCCAAATGTTAAGTTGTCTGTACCTGATCTAGTGACCGCTGATCTTTGCAAGCCTCTCATTTGGAGGCTGTTGTATGTTTGTGGCTCATGTCTGAATAGCGTCTGTTCTTCCATAATCAAAAGAACAAAATACTAACAACAAAAAATTTTCCCTTTTAGACATATACCTTGGAAGAAAAGTCAAGTATTTAAAAGCAACAGATACAAAATTTGGGATGGGTTTAAGAAGAGAAGGAGAAAGGGAGAAATTTGCAAAAATGCAGTTGCACTTTTAAGTAACTGAATTCCTTTTTCTTGCTGATATAAGAAAATTTGTATGTTGATCTTCAAGCATCTCATGATTTCTAGGTGACCAGTGATCCAATTTGTCTAGTGTATAACATCTGAGTACCAAGTGCTTAAGAAAAAGTGCAGGATGTGTTAAGATGTTTCTTCAGTATTTAAATGGGTTGAAACCCTGAAGAATTAGATTCAGGAAGGTTTCCAAAATGTGCTGGAACACTTGCCAGCAACTCTAGAAATTGTTATTTCTCTAAATATAATGCTATGTCCTAGATATCATACTTAGTCTTTCTCTGCTTGATTTCTTTGCTATGTGACAGGGAAATTTGGGGTTTGGTTGCTTGAGATAGATTGTTTTTTTTGATCAGGTTTGATTTGATATGTTCTTTGTTTTGTTCAGTATACCTTTGTCATGGTGCTGCATTAAAAAAAGAGTCAGACGAGCCCTCCGTAGCCTATGCTTTTGTTATACAACATGCTTATCATGCTTTCTCCAATTTTATCTTCATAAAATAATCTTTTTCAGTATTAAAAGTCACTTTTTTTGAAGGGAGTACTGCTATCACAAAATTAGTCTTATACCCACCCCCCAACCCTCTTCAGGTCTATAATAAATGGATTTAGCAATTTGGATTTAGCATAAAGCAGAGTAATTTTGCAGCTAGAAATGAATTTAAATTTGTACTTTAATGTTTTGCTGAACCTTGGCCTGAATGAATACTTTGGTTAAATCAGAAGTGTTTCTTAATTAGTATGCAGACAATGGTGAATTAATGTTATTAATTTCTTATTAGCTATTTTTGGATTAGGTTAATAAAATTACTGAGCATTTCATAAAGGACTATTTTATATTAGGAAGAAATTCTTTACTGTGAGGGTGGTGAGACACTGGACCAGGCTGCTCAGAGAAGTTGTATCTGCCCCCTCCCTGGCAGTGTTCAAGGCCAGGTTGGATGGGACTTGGAGCAACCTGGTCTGGTGGGAGGTGTCGCTGCCCATGGCAGGGGGATTGGAACTAGGTGATCTTTAAGGTCCCTTCCAACTCAAACCATTCTGTGATTCTATGATTTTTAATATTTTACTTGTGTGCACTGCCATCTAAGGACGTGAGGCTTTTTCAGATCTTAAGTTTTCTTTTGCTCCTTAATGGATCAACACCACATTTCAGAAACAAACTTGCATTTAGTGTGGGACCCAAATGATACGGTGCTAAATTTTGGCATATAAAGAGTACAAGAAAATAAATCCTCTGTTTATCAAAGGTTATAAAAGAAATCTTGTCTGACCTTATCTATAATGTCATAATCATGACTATATAACATAAAACACCATATAGGATTTCAGGTGAAGTAACTTAATTTACGTTCAAACAGTTTAGGACATTGGATCAAATCTGTTCCCTTTGGTTCCAACAAGCCGCATGCTGTAGCAGCTTTGTTAATCTTCCAATATATGTAAGGCACACCACAGTTTAAATCTTTGTGAGGGATAAGTACACATACACAAGTAATAAAATGATTGTATGAATTAGGTGAAAAAGGTTTTATAATGTGGATTTGTTAGGATTGCCTTCTTTCAAGACCTGAGCTGCCTGTGCAGTGGGAGTGCAGCGGGAAATGTAATATGGTTTGGCTGGTTGGTCTCATTCTTCCAGTGTCCCCCCTGCTCTAGTTCCCAGCTGGAAACCTGAAGCTTTCCCAAATCCACATCCAATCCACAGGCGTAGATTGCTGGGAATCGGTTAGCCTTCTAGTGAAACCTGGCTGGTCTGGGGTACCGACATCTGTGGCCATGACCTTCCTGTGAACCCTCTAACAAGTCTTTTGCTGGCTTTCTGCATTTCATTCAATATATGTGGCAAAGATTCATTAATTGCATTCGCTGGGGGATGCTACCTTTAAAACATTGCTTTTACAATATCCCTTCCCCTCATCCACTGTTTTTTTTCCCTTTTCTGCAGTATCTGGAGAGTATCAAACTGTTAGTTGCAAACTGAATATGAGCTTTTGAAGTCCAGACATTTTGGAATATTGCTCAGCTTTAATGGTGAGAATAAGTATGTTTTTGAGAGATATTAAAGACAACTGGAGTCCTAATGATGTCAGGCCTGAAAAAATGATTAATCTGTCAGTAGAACACTTAATTTCCGAAAATTAAATTATGCATCATTTCCAGATTTGCAATAAAGTAATTAGTGCTTGCACTTTCTCATTATCGACTGGTTTGCTCCTATTTCTTTATATGAAAGGGGCTTTGTCGTTTAGTGAGGAGTCATATTATAGTCAAGTTCTACACATTTTATTGTCGACTTCAGCTCCAAGAATTACATGTCTACTTGGGAAATGAATTCACAGTACCACAGAGGCTGGCAAGATTCCAGATTTTAATTGCTTACCAGTGAGGTTCAAGGCAGACTGTTCTTCCTAGGGTGGGAAAATGAAAAAGAAACAAACCTCAGTTGTGGTAAAGAAAATGAAAACCACCTTCTTGAAGAGAGTATTCACTGATACGTGAAACAAAGAACTGAATCGTAGGTATCATTGCATAGGGGGTTCTGTGGCAGAATTAACAAAATTGGGGAACTAAGCAAAGTTGGAGCTGTCATGGTATTTAGCCAAATCTTATGGCTTTTTGTCACCAATTTCTTTTAGGCAGACTGCGGTAGCTGATGGGGAAAAGAGACTTAAGATCAAAATACATGGGGAAAAGTTGAGAAAAAGCATGGAATAAAAATCTCTGTAGTAGCAAACCAGAGAAGTAGCTGCGAACACCTCAGCTGCAGCATAAAGGTACTGTTCAAGGAGGTCAAGTGATGAGATCCTGTTACTGAAAGCCAAGAAACCTGGATTTCAATCTCTGGCTCCACAAGAGACTTCTTTCAGGACCTGTCATTCTGCGTTTCTGATATGCTCTGTCTGCAGACGGAGTACTTCTCCACCTTTTGCCTAAAGAGCTCTTCCTCTCTCACTTTTAAAGAAGTATCTTCCATTGTGTAACATCCTATCATTGCTTTCACATCTTCATCTTGTAGTGTGCAACCATCATGATACCAAAAAAGTATTGAGAAAAAGAGAGTAAAGGACTAGTGAAGGGTAAATATCTGAAGTGAAATAGTAACTGGAAGTGTAGGAAGTTCATTGCAATTTATTGCCATCAAGCTGTCTAGAAAACATGTTATTTATTTGATACAGCTTCAAACGTTATCATTGGTGCTTTGAGGAGGATGACGTTGTGTTTCACCTGCTGACACTACTGCAGCAGCTATATACAGCTGCAAAAGGGAGAAAAAAGGAAAGAGGACAGTCTTGAACAGGCTCAAGTCTAGGCTTTTCTTGAAAGTGATTCCACAAAACGAAGCAGTTAATAGATCATAAAAAAGTGAATTTGGTGTTTGCTACAGAAGTGGGGAGAGAACTAGTGGAGCTCTGCTAGGTAGGATCTTTATTGCACCGTGAATGAATAGATGAAAAATAACATGCTTGAATTTGGATACATGCAGCTTGGGAGATTGTGGAGGAGGTGAGATGCAGTAATCAATAGCTGTAGGTGAGCTTGGCAGCTGAAAGGGTTGCTGGTTTGGTGCAGGGGAGGCCTCTGTTCCTTGACTTGTTTACTTGGACCGTGGACATCCTGACATCTGGTTGTCTTCTAATGAAACTCAGAGTCTCAACTTCATTGCTTCTCCTGAGCTTTCCTTTCATACATGTTATTTGGCTTATACTAACATTTGAGCAACCCTCATATTTATAATTCTTTGTTTCATTGCCATCCTGGTAAATGACAGGGGAGAGATCAGTATGGTTTAGCTAAGGGAAAAATATTTCCATGCATTGCAACATGGGCTCTAAAATATATTCACCAAACAACAGGAAACATACTGCTTACATGACTTAAGATCTTTTTACCTGTCAGCAATTACATGCTCCAAGAGGTATTGTTTAATCTGAAGTTATGAATAATATGCATGCTAAAAAGTGCTCTAGTTAGATTTGTAAGATCCAAAACTTTACAAGCCTTGCTATTCATTCACTACTGTTCACACTCACCAATGTTCATGCTTGTTAAATGTAACACTCATTAAAAATACATAATCCATATTCATCATTTTAGTTATCTATCACTAAATCAGATTAATAGATCACCATACAATTTTACATTCTTTTTACAACTTAATGGAAATGATCCATTATTCAAATACTGAACATTGCCCATCTGTACTCTTTATTTTTTTTCCTCCAGTTGAGTCACCCATTAATGAGTGACAAAAGGAGTAATGCTGATAAATGTATTTGGAGATCTTCAGGATATTGTTGCCAAGACCCCTTGTAGGGGTTGATCAGCCTTCTGAGTCACTACTCCGTGCTTCTGGCTTCTTGTGCATCCTCAGGTGGGGTACTCTCATTTTGGCAATGTCTCTTGACAGGCAGGAAATCTGTGATCAGATTAATGGATCCCTTTATTATGTATGACGACTTTTCATATTTCTCATTTTAATCCATTTTTTAAAAATGGCCTCATGTCTTGGTAGCTTTTTTCCCATGAGAGGAGGTCTGTTTTAATCAAAGCAATTAAAGGGATTTTTTTGTAAATATCTCATTCTTTTTGCCAATACTGCCATATGAATATCACATAGCATTGTCATGTATTTTAAAATTTGGTGTATCTGGGATAGGCAAAACATTGTATGTGTTTCTGTTCCAGTTTATAGTTTCTGAGCACACTAAGGAAATAAAAGACACTAGGATATCATACTTAAATTCAATATTAATCACAACAGTAACTAACTATAAGCGTATCTCCCCCTGATTTGTTTGATCTGGGTTTAACTCAAGCAAAACCTTCACTCTAAGAGATTTCTCCCTCAGAGTTTCCCTGCCTGTGTCTGATTCGGATTGATTTTGTCCTGAACAACATTTCCAGAGGAAGTAGTTGCTGAAAACCAGTCCTTAGAGGACAGCCTCTGTGCCCCAGACCTGTTACCGTGGGAGGAGGGTCCAAAACCTTCTAAAAGCGCTAGCAGCTTCTCACCACTGTCAATGCTAAATGATGCAATTGTAGGAGAAATTCTGGGCCATCTGTTCTCCTATTCTAAGTCAGCAGTAACTAGCAGATATACAGGGTACCTCAATTCCTGGACAGTTTGTCACTCAGTGCGCAGGGATGAGCAGTACTAACCAGACTTCAGAGTTTCACAAGAAATGCTAAGGGAGAGAGGTGAATAAGAGATGGGGGAGACTTATGTCTGAGTCCAGTCATTGCAAAAAAAACCCCACAAGAAGCAAAACCCAACCTTTCCAGCACCTGTGAAAACCTGTACAGCTCATGATGAATATTCTTGCTCTGTGTCTGTAGTGTTAGTGTGTGTGTGTGTGTGTGATTCCTTGGCCAAGGACTGCCAATTGTACCCATAATATATTGTTTTAAAAATACCATTTAGTAAATCCAGCATGCTCCCTTTTATTCTTTTATCTTTCTTTACCCTTCACTTTCCACCTGCACTTCATTCTGTTTATACTTACCAAAGAGCTGCATGTCGAGGCTAACATTGGTCGGATGCTGGGCAGGCGGTGTGCTGAGGGGACGGTGGGGACACCTTTTACTTCTGGCAGTGCCTCACTCAGCCAGTGCCCAGGAGTGCTCCCAGAGGCAGTGCGGTTCCCTGCTGAACCTGCTTCCTGCTGTGTGGACAGTCTCAACTGGCCGTGTGCAGATCCAAGTCTTCAGTTTTTCAAACCTGCTCTTTTCCTGCAGCTTTTCCTTTTTCTTTCTCCCTTGTTTCCCACACCTGCCCTTTGCCTTCCTCCCCCCCCCCAGCCTCGAACTGCTTCCTGAGCCCTGCTGTTAAGAGGAGTGGGTGCAAGCTGGGCTTGCTGGCTGTGAAAGGTTTTCACAGAGGAACATTGTAGAAGGCTGAAAGGTGAGAATTGTTTTCTTTTTCCTCAGTAAACACTTGAAAAAAGCAGCTTTGACAATGAAACCAACCTTCAGAAGTGATACTAAGAGTAAAAGTGAAAATTTTCCACAGGTTGGAAAACATATCAGGCAATGTGTGTTTAATTACAGCTACAGGAAAGCAAACAAAGAAACCTATGAAGTCCACAGTTTTTTGATTCGATACTAGTAGCTCTGTAAATTGCTGAGAGAGCTGTTGCCATACTGGGAAAGCATCAGATCCCCCCCATGCTTGCCCCGTATCTCAAAGGCAAAACCAACTCTACTTTATACATTTCTCTAGAGCTTATTCATCACTGCTGTAAGCTTCATCGCAAACCAAGAGTAGATCTGAGTTATTGATCACTCAAAAGTGAGGTACTTTAATAACAGAAAAATAAACAACAGTAGATCCTATATCAATATTTTAAACATTAAACAATCATATTTCGTACACGTCCTTTTTTTATTCATGCATTTAGCAGCAGATTTTTTTCTAAGTAGGGGCAGTGATGCACTAGGTTGGGTTTGTTCATATGTTATGCAACAACATTTGATTTCACCTGCATGTTTCCAGCTCAGGAAAAACTGATCAGATAACCTATACAGACAGGATGTAAGCTTTGTCCTATAGCTAAAACATGATGACCCAATTTGTACTGACCTTTTGAGGTGTTTGGACAGGCTCTTACATTATGAACATTTTCTTCTCACGTTCAGTGGTTTGCTAAGATTACTATTTGCATTTTCTATTCTCATCTCACTACTTGCTCAGCTTTCATATTTACTTTTCCAAATATATCTTTTCTGTATGTCCTTGTGTCTTTTTCTATGCCTTTTTTACTTTGTCCTTTTTAATTTGAATTCCTTTGTTCTCTTTCAGCATCAAATAACCTCACCTGCATCCATACCCTGACTCTGTAAAGCCTTTCAGGAGCAATCCTCTTCCTCCAAGATCCCCTAATGTCAGAAATGAAACAAAACAACAGAAGAAAGAGCCTAACTTAATGATAAATGCATCTTTCTGAGTTTCAGTATTTAGCCTGCATTGTTTTGCTGGGGCTGTGTGCTTTGTTCACATGGCGGAGACATTTCCTTGGAGAAGTTACAGGCTGAAAGGCATCACTGAAGAAAGCAATTGATTAAAGTGGTTGCCACATACAAGCACTATATGTTGGACAAAAAAGCCTCTACTAGAAAATTAATAATAGTGTAAATGTCAGTAGTGGGTCTTTAGGAGGGATGTGAGCAATGAGAAATCTGTAAAGAAATCATTTGCTTAAGAGAGCTTCTTGTGTAAGGGGCATAGGAAGGAAGGGAGTGAAGACACATTGTTGGTGAAGGAGAGAGACAGGAGAGGAACTTCATGAGAGATCAGGATGGTTTCCTGGACTTTCTGCTCCAAGTTCAACAGATCTGGAATGAAGAATTTCAGGTGACAGTCTGGCCTTATCAAAAGATGAAGGGGTTTGTATCCTTAAATATTTAAAGAACACAAGGAACACTGTGAAAAGACTAAAGCATCAAACTAGGCAATTAAAAGAGAGAAGATTCTGCTGAGACCTTGTTTTTGAAGATGTACTGGAGAGGTGAAAAAGCAGGCTGGTCCAAATGCTTAGTACACAGCAGACAGCAGATAGTAATTACTTAAGCAAATCAAGAGTGTAAAAAAAAGAAAAAGAAAAAGTGAGCAATGCAAAAAAGGTCAGTGGTCCCAATTGGCTGTTGAGAACCTGAGTAGAGTTGTGTGTGTTTGCATTAGAAATCCATGTACTTGCACAGCAGTGTATAATACCCCTCTGTACTGCTGAAATTAGGAGCTGTACAGCATTGCTCTACTTGGGTAAAATGATTTCATTCAGCCTCTGCCCATCCTGTCATTGAGAACTGATGGGATATCCCAAGATTTATTGTGCTCAGTATGTTTTTGAGAACTCGGATTTTTCATGGCTCAAAATCTCTCCAAAGGAGTTAATTGCAAGATTTATCAATCATCAGCAACTCCCCCCAGTCCTCCACCCTTGCTACCACACAGATGTTTGTCCTGAATTAGGAGATCTTTGATGTAGCTAGCGGTACCTGTAATGTGCTTCAGAGAAGCATAAATGAGAAAGGCATAGGTCATTTGGTAGTGGGTATTCACAAATGAAAGAATCCTAGGAAAATAATTGGCTTCAGGAGACTTTTGATAAGTGATTAATTATTCACAGCACAATTTCTCTAGCCCATCTTGGTCTTACACTTTAATCTCTTCAATTTGTCTGGCCTTCGTTGGTTTTATTTGTAAGTTCATTAAAATTAATCTTTCTGAAGAAGAAGTCTGACTTTGAATATAATCTTGCTTGGGCAATTGATGTGGACATTTTGCTTTGTTACATGCATAAATATGTGAGGCATCAGCATGTGAAAGGTTGGTAATGTGGGTTAGATGAATGTGCAATCAGTTGTCTCCAAGTATAATATGTTACACAGGTTCCCTTCTAGAAGATGATGGCGTATCTGCATGGACACGTTCCACACAGCAGTACTGCCTTCACATAGCTGTACATTTTTTGAAAAAGGTAAAAACCACTACCATGAACGGCTTCCAAAGTGCAAAACTGGGGTACACTTTAGGTGCTGTATTTGATTTCTTAGTCCTTGTTACATGCCATGTGCTTGCTGCTGGTATCTTAGGGCTGGGATTGCACAGGCATTTTAATGATCAGAAGTTCCCTTGGCACAGAAAGGGGTAGCTCATTTCCTTCCTCTTCCTCAGCTACAGGCCACTCATCCCCACATTGTCCCCTGCGCTGGCACTGGTGTTGGTGCAGCTGTGGGGTGAGCAGGGCAGAGCGTGGCGCTGGCTGGCAGCAGTTTGCAGCCAGATTATTTTGTAGCAGTTTTTTGCTGTAGCTGACTTCTCTCACTGCAGGGTTTGGTATAAAGGTGGGAGCAGTGGCCTGTGGCAAGGAATCACGGCTACGGGGAGTCTGTGTGTCTGTTTCTGAAAGCATCAGCAAGCAGTACTTTATTTAGAGAAGTAAGTTAGAGTTGTGGTTTGTCAAAGGCAGCTGAAAGGATAGATAACATAGGAAATTTAGGACCTTGTTAATGCTAACAAATATGGGTACTAATCAAGATTGATGCAAAATACCACCCACTAGGGTGGTATTTTAATATATTGGTTGGCAGAAAAAAGTGAAATACTGCTTTGGCAATTTTGATATACTCATTCCTACATCTCCTCTGGTGTATTTGAATGAAAGAGGCATAGGATCCCCTCTGATTTAGGACTCTGTTTTATAGCTAGTTCCTTGAGTTTCACACACTTTCTTTTGATCTCTTTAGAAGTATTTCTGTACCCATCAGCAGATACATTCTTGATCAGGTAACTGTTTCATCTGAGCCTTTTTCAAAATGATAATGATGCTCTACTAGTTCACATTCCAGCAGGAGTATCACCTTGTTTTAGTTGCTTTGAAATTATTACTTTGTTTTTGTCCTCTGTATAGTTTCTAAACTTGTTTTATGGCTCAGCTGAAGGTAGTTGAATTTGCTTAGCTCTTTTTTGTGAACAAATAATAAGCCTGAATTAATATTTCTTAATTAGCAGTCACTAGTCTTTGCTGACAAAAGTCACTTTGAAAATGAGTCCAACCAAGGTTGCTATAGTGCTAGAGATACTCATTAAGTATTTCTGTCTATTATACTGTTCCAGATGTTCCCCCAGGTTTTAGTGCTGATACTTGGAATGAATGACAGTGGATGAGGAGGAGTTCAGAGTGTACGTCCTCAAAACAGCAGATCTGCAATTTTGAAGTTGGCCAATATGGACCAGAAGCAAGGGAAAATAGTGGAATATGTAACCAGCATGAGGGGAGATGGGGCACACCAGTGGTCACGCTGTCATTTAGGCGCTCTGTTTGCAGCCAACTCAGTCAAAGATCAGTCTGCTTTCTTCTTGTGTTTCAAATCTTTATTGGCACAAAGGAAGAAGGGGAAATGTAATGCTCTCAGGGTCGTGTGATAATGAACCTCACTGCACAGCACCCTGCTTTAACCTATGACACATCTTAGTAGAGTGTTTTGGAGTTGCACAAAGACTGACTTCTGGTCTCAGGTCCTAAAATCTGAAGTCACTGGTGAAAGCCTAACCACTCTGGGGTGATGGAACATCCCACAGGGGTAAAGGGATTTTTTGCAGATGAAAGAAGTTGGAACTGTCTGAGAGCTTCTGGTGGTTGGCTGGATCTGGATAGGAGGCAAGTGAGGAACACAAGGTAGTATGGGTGGCATGAGAAGTTTACTTGCAAGATGCAAGACAGTCTGTGCTGTGTGGTCAGCTTGCTTGTTCCTCTGCTCCAGGAATTTTAGAAGTGATTTACTGAGACAAAGTGGCCAAGCCTGAGGTGAAGTGAATTCATACCAGTAACCTTCCTTCTGGGTGAAACAGGGATCCTGGAGAGAAGCACCTAATATCCAACAGACAGGTGCCAGCCAGTACCAAATGGCTGTACTGAAAGCAAACAGCGCATAGCAATATGGTTTATGGCAGGACAGCATAATTTAAAATGCAGACTAAAAAGGAAGTAGGTGTTTGCATGTGGTCACATGTTTATCTATGTCATCTGAGGCTTTGATGATCTTATAGGGTCTCCTCTCATGAGATATGAACACTACCTAATAAGAATTTTAAATACTTGTTTTGCCTGTTGGGGATAAGTGCCATTTAAATCTGAGCTGAGATTTCAGACCTCTTCCAAGAAGAGCTGTTCATTAATTTTTGCTGAAAAATAACACTTGGAACTTTACATTTAGGATGTAGCACATGTTTTTTCTTCTTCATGATGTTAATATTAAAGTCTGTAGCTGTCAGGGGGAACTCAAAATTTAAACCCTCTTGAATTAGCCCAGTATCTATCTCAGTATTCCTTTCTTGGGAATTACAGATACCATCACAATCATATGGGCCCAGAGAATAATTGTAATGTCTTTTTAATTTTGGAGTTTGATTTGATAAGATGCAGTACCTGATGATTGGTTAAATACTGACTGCATCTGGAACACCAGCAGATTAATCCTAGTATTCTGCTCTAACAGCAGTAGAATTTAACTTTTCAGAGGTTTGCCTTAACTCTTTTTACCTTCAAGAAGCTTTGTTCTCTTCAGAAGAGACATGGTATTGTCAGGCAAATAATTGTTTTGGTGCAAAATACGTTATCACTCAGCCATTTATATACTACCACTATAGAGTTTAGCAAATATTCAACTTCAACTGTACTTGCTTTGACACTTGCTTTCATGGACAAAATTTTCAGCTGGTATATTCAGAATTTCACAAATTTAAGGATTTGCTAGTGGCAGGGGTTTTGATTTTTGTGTTGCTTGTGTGGTTTATATTTCAGACTAGAGATTGCTTTAGAAATCTGCAGTAGTCTGTCTAAAGAGTTAAACCTGCTTTGTGTGTGCATATGTTAGCAGCATTTTCTTACGATGTTATATTTGAAAAAACTGAATACTGGAAATCCTTGACTAGCCATACATTAATATTCCTCACAGAAATTCTGCCACTTTGGCCTTCAGGTACTGAGTGGTAGAAGGATGGTGGTTGTTACTCTTCTGGTCAATGGCTTTGTCTTGGTTCACTGAGTTTCTTTCACCACAAACACATTGCATGTGAATCACTACTCACCATATGTCCCAACTGATCTGGCCAATATTGTCTCCTTTCTCCAAATGGGCTGAAATTGGGCAGTCAAATGGAAACTCCTATTCACCAGATCATCTCAGATCCAAATCTCTCTTAGAGACATGGACATGAATTGTCTCAACATCTCAACATGATGTCTGGTATTTTATGTGAGGCATTGAGCCATATCTATGCTTGAAGTGTGTATTCTGAAATTATAGACACGATATACAAAAAATGTAGAGGAATTTAGGATACAGTGTAATTTATATTTTTCTTTTGTAATACTTCTTTCACAACCTTTATAATTAGGATGGAGCCTCTATGGAAACAAGCATTGGTATTCAAAGGGCTTTCCATTATAAGTGTCTCCATTAAGTAAATAGATGTAGGAGTCATAGCAAAGCAATTTGTTGTTTAGCTGTATAAAGCAGCAGTGATTTGTGCTTATTGAATTTTAAAACAGCGCAAAAAAGTTAGAGTAGAATTTAGGAAATCGCTGTGCGGTTCTTGTTCACTGTTACAAAAAGTTGAGTGATGCATACAAATAGCACTAATTAATTTTTCAGTAGCAACCCAACACTTCATGCATACTGATTCTTCCAACACTGGCATGAAATTGGCTACACTATTGCTATACTGGGAGCAAGAGGCATTGCTGCAGGGAATTATAATGTGTGTGGAAAGGTGAATATGCAATCAGCACTTCTTGGACCTGCTGTCTCATTGACTGAAAGCATTAAAAATGGGAAAGTGTATCACTCTAGTTTTACCTGTTACTTACTTTGAAAATGTATGAAATTGAAATGTAATTTTCTGATTTTTTTTTTTTTTTACTTTAGGTAAATTAGGCTATGATCAGTCTGTAACAAATGGAAGGATTACTGTAGTGCTTGAGTCAGGCTTGATGGCAAGCTCCAGGCAACGATAGTCTTTAAATGAGCTGAACTTGTTGCTTGTCAAATGTTATTTGTCAGTAGAGCAGGTTTAATCTGAGATTTTTAATAACAATAAGACTTTGTGGTTTTGTAGAATTCTGTTTAAAGATCTGTAGCGCTCCTGTCTTCCTATTAATGAACAAAGATTTATAATACTTTTCTTTTATCAGGCTGCAATATGCAAGATAATAAGCCTTTAAAAAACCCTAAGAGGCATTTAAAGGCTGCAGCTTGTTAGCACTACTCCTTTGCATTTAACTTTTTTCCAAATGCAGTGGAAAGCAGAAATGTATGTGAAATTTCTGTACAGCAGGAAGCTGAATCGATCATTCTGACAAGAGGGGGAGTAAATTTTCTGAAATGTTTTTACAACAGAAAAATGTGTTAAAATAATAATAGTCATGGTAGCTAAGACTTTGGGTGATTGAAGCAATGCCTCTGCCCATCTGCTGGGGATTTGGCCCATTAAGTACTTTTGGCCTTTTTGATGACAAAGCAATGAGAAGGTGGAAAAGTTACTGCTAAAGTACAAAAATGTTGGTATGGGACTTTTCACAGTCACTGGTACTTTGCACTCCCCTTTGATATGGCTCTACATACTTTTCCTGGGACAAAAGTACACTCTACAGTATTAGCAGCTGATTAGGACCTTGCACCAAAGAAAATCTTTCTGTAGCATTTGTATTGAAATAACTTGAAACTAATTTAGAGAGGGCATGTTTGTGGCTTTATGAGTTGACCAAATTATGTTCATGCCTTTGTAGAATGTCTAAATTATAGTCCATGACTTGATTGCAGCCTCTGGGATGATTTGTCCAGACCCAGAACATTAGTCAGTCTTTTTCTTCCCCTGCTTACTCTGTAAGCTACTGCTGTAATCTCATTTTTCCCTAGAACACGGTGACTTGCTGTTGATATATACCACAGCAGACATTTGACTCAAACACTTGAGGATGTTGAACAGTCCCACCGGAAAATGCAAAACAGAATTATAACATTTTGGGTGTTACTGAAATAATTGCCATCAATTTCACTGGAAGCAAAGGCAGGTGTTAGAAATGTAGAGCATGATACAAATTTCAATGTTAACATTGTCAACATCCTCTAAGAATGATTTCTAGCTCACCTCCAGCTTTTCCTTGTCTTCTTTAGGAAGCTCCCCTGTTGCTTAATCTGCTGATTGGAATGGTTTGGAGTATTTCAGAAATTTTTTTTGTAATTCTCTTTGGCAATAGCAATTCATCCTGCCAGTTAAAGGGCTCAAAGAATTTTCACCAAGCTGATATATCAGGACCATTCTTAAGTACTGGCATACATTGCTGTTGCGAAGCTCTGGGAGCAGCAGGGAATTCCATTTCACAACTCCAGTGCTCTCAGGCATAGCCGGGGCTGCCTTAACAGGACAAGGCCTTTCCCCAACTGAAAAATTAGAGCCAAACTGAGAATTAGCTCAGTGTTTCTAATGACTTTTCAGCCCTACCAACTTTGTAACAAAACACCCAACTGGACAGGCTTACTGTATAATATTACATTTCTTGATCTGTTCTATCAATTTTTGTGTGCACCAAATGATGAAATGACTCATTCTTTATACTACTCAGAATGCAAACTGCTCCATGGTGATGGGGCAGAGTTTCTCCTGATGTAAATAGAGTTCAGTGGGAAGAACAAGATCCTGTTCTTTGAAGAGACAACAGAACATTGTTGTTGGTTTTTAATTGGACTGTGTTAATATTGGAATGACACAAACTCAGGGTAGCACAATTTCTGTCTGACAGAGGAGAAGGAAAGCACTCCAGCCAACCCAAACAAATATTAATTGTCAGATGGCAAGGATGGGGTAAGGTAACACTGTTGAAAGTGATATTTTACTGTTAACGTTAGAGCATTAGTAGTTACTGAACTTGCAATAAAAAGTTATTTGAAGAATTCAAGTCTGCTTTATAAATACAATTTTATTTGCATCCCAAAGCTTTTGATGAAAGTAATTATTGTAGTCAAGTAAAACAGGGTACAGTTTGTGACAGAGAGGAGGATGCTGTTACCTTTCACTAGATCCCAGACCTACTGGGATAATACGTAGAACAAAAGATTTCTTACAAGCAAAGTCAATCTGTAGCCTAGTGGTTTGCTCCCCTCCCTGCCCCCTCTGACTGAGGTGTATTACTAGTTTTATGCCTCAGTATATTTTCTGGTACTATGTTTTAAACCCCTATGTGAGATCCTGTAGCTTCCTGGCAGCCTGTTCTATACGTTGTACAGACAAGTCTTTGTGTAGAATGAATCCCTCTAATGCCTTTTGTGGGCAACTTTCCCCCTCCTTTCACAACATGTCTCCTTTTATTGAGTATGACACTGATTCAGACTGTGTGGTCTGTTCCTTTTGGATTTTTGTCACTTAGATTCTTAACCCTTGTTTCTTGTGGCAGATGATTATTAAGGTTACTCTTCTTCCATGTTTGTTTTTTTTAATTGTAACCTAGGCTTTGTAGCTTGCATTTCTCTGTAGAGTATTGTAAAATATCTGAAATGCCTGTCTCCCCATGTCTCTGTATTTCTAAGTCATTAACAACGTTATTACTGCTGCTGTTTTTGTTGACTCTAAGTTTACATTATCTGTAGGGGTTTTTTAAAACCTATTTAACTTCCTTCTGAGTCTTTCATCAGCTTTAATATAGACGACTTTTAGACTCAAGCTATTACTCCTTTTAGTTCTCTTTTCTGATGTTGTAAATAATCCCTTACCAGAAGGGATCATTCTTAAAAGGTGTACTCTCACCTTTCCTGCGAGGTATAAAGGAAGCATTCTCATTCCCTCTCCTCAGGGCTTTATCTTTACAACCCTTTCATTGTTTTGCTTCCCTACATTAGATTCTCTCTAATTTATTAATGTCCTTTTTGTAATAAGTGCCCAAAATGGCATGCAGTACTTTAAAGCACAGGTGCTAAATAATTTATCTTCTATGAATAATTCAGCCCAAACTCTGTTAATGAACTGATCCTGCCTCCACAGAAGCATCCCTTGTTCATAAGTGTGTGCCAAATTGTTTGTGCAAACAAATTTCAGGTGATGTGATCTTGAATAGTTCAGCTGTTTGGTTTTGGTGATAAAAGACTATTAATGTAGGGACTTAGTTAAACTGGTCTTCCTTAATTAAATTGGTGCAAAGAACTTATGTTGTGAGAGGACTTTAACGTGCTATTGAGTATTAGTCTTACAGGTACAGCTCACCATCTCATTTTCATCAATAGAATCTATGCTACTAGTCCATCACAAATGTGAGATGAGATTTTTTCCTCCCTTTCAGATAAACAGTTTTAATCTAAGACCCTGAGTACAGCTGTTACTACACATGAATTTTCAAGCTATACATCTGTATTCTTGGTGGCATGTCTAAATTTAATTTACCTTAAATGTGTTCCTAAACAACTTCAGCTAAATTGAAATAAATACATGGGGCAGATACAAGCACCTTGCAGAAAAGCAATGCAATTCTGCAATCCAGTCCTGTCCATGTGTCAGAATTGCAAGAGTGAAATTTTTTAGTTCAAGAAAGTGGGATTATCGAGTGCCATTCAGTGAAAGGAAACCAAGACAGGCCTGCTAAAACTGGCAAATACGGGAGTTATCACTAGAAACCTTTATCTGTTCCAATAATCATAATCTGAGTTCTGTTCCAAGAATTCAAGCAGAAACAACATCTAACAACATAGGCACAGTCTTTCATGGATTAAGTGTCAAGAGTATAATTTGGAGTGGTTTTATTAATGATGATATCATTTTTAAAATACAAGATTTAAGAAAAGCATGTAGTTGGGACCTCATCATTTGTCAGTGAGTCAATGAAGGATAACAGTGCATTACGTTTTCTGTTATTAATCTGCTTGCCACAGTCTGTGGGACAGGAGACATTGAATTTTGACAGGGACATTGAATCTTGTAACAAGCTGTTACAAGAATATTCTAAGGAAAGTATCACTTAAAATTATTTAACAAGCAATTTGTTATTTTGACTTCCTATTCAATGGCTTAATTGCCTAGACTGTAAGATGTTGTGTCAAGACCGTCTTCCTCTTCTATGCTTTGCTGTCTACCTCAGGTAAGGTGATACAGATAATGTAGTGATACAGATACACAGTAGTACTGAAATTCTATATCAGTTTAGCTCTGTAGATAATTTGCATATTTTATTCAGCTACTCTAAATTTTAAAAAAATCAAAATATCAAAACAGATTTAAAACAATCTTGCAGCATGTAATATATCTGAATTTAGAGATAAAGTATCCCCAGTACTATATTTGAATGGAAAATTGAACAGACTTTGGTCTTGAACATTAGGTCTTAACTAGGCAAATCAGTTTTAATTCATTATCCACAAAGTGAAACATCATTCTGGTCTTGGTTACTACCTCTGATTTTAGGAATTCTCAGTTAAGAAGGCCATTTTATAATGCATTTCAAAAGTAGTAGAAAAATTCTATCCCATCCCTCACAAGCAGTTAGAATAGAGGGTATTTCTTTGACTGATGGGCTGATTTTGACTTCTAGTAAAAAAATATATTGCAGCCATAACTACGAACTCGCTATTTCCAGTTCCCATAAGTGCTTTTCTATTGTATATTAAGGACCTGAGATCTGACTAAATTTTAAGTAAGGAGGACTATATTTCAGAATTCATAGAATATCTGGAGTTACATCAAGGTATTTGATTGGCTAGTGTACAGTTTATTACTTCTTCTTTAGGGTTCATTTAAAACACATTGCATCAAAATAGCCATATGTCTATTACATTATTTTTTATGGCAGCAATAAAGTCAGTACAAGTAATTTCTGTGGAACTGATTATCAACAAAGGTTAAATGTCCCAAGAAGTACCTTGCGTCTCAATCAATGTGCCTGAAAGAGATGTGAATAGCTTAAAAACTTGAAAAAGTGTTGGCAAGTACACAAAAGTCTGTTCTGTGGCATAAAGATGAGAAACTATATCAAAAGGAAGGTGTGGAATGGAGTATAAAGAGGTATTGATATTTGGGCCAAGAGGAATTAAATAACTGAGAGCTGTTCTACAAATAGTTTTCTGAGAAACTTTAGGTCTGTGTAGGGAAAAGCAAGCACATCACACTGAATTGTAGTACAAAAGTGTAGCTTGGCTTTATTATGATTTGACAAATAGAGAAAAACAAAGAAAATTGCTGGGGAAAAAAGGTGAAACTTGAAAGTATTCAGAAATGGCAGAAGAAAAACAGAGAGCAACATTTGAATCCTTTTATAGTTATTTGAGTTTTAAAAAAACACACTTCAAAGATTTGCTTTAGCATATCTGTGCTGGAATGCAGCTCCCAGCACGCGAGAACTCGGCTTCTTTTGGAATTCTTTTTGTTTGATGATCATAAAAATACTTAATGCATAGATTTGTGAGCAAGATTATTTGGCAAACTGGTATAAGTGATGAGAAATTGGCTAATATACTTGTGGCAAAGTTATTTTCCACTTTTTGCCCATTGGGCCCAATTCTGCAGAATTGGAGAGCATTACTGATTCAGTGTCATTTGGAGAATCTTTTAATAGCAGTTAAACATGGACTTTCAAATGGGGAATGACAATAATGCAAGACTTTTCCCCCGATTAAAGAGAATATTTAGTTAATACCCTGTGATTATCTTTTAAAGACCTGATGGTATGTGGGTTATTTTCACAACAAAGTCTTTGAAATTTTGTACTGATGGTTATATAATTATGAATCAAGAAGAACAAATAGGAGCATCTTCTGTAAAAAAACACATATATCCTTCTGTTATTTCTAAAATATAATATACTCTAAAAGCAAAGCAAATTGAATCATCCAGATTAGATAGATGTTAAGAATTCAGTTCAGGAAACCATTCAGATGAGCTTAAGCTTATGATCTCCTCAGCTTTCTGCTATTTTGTTGTGTGACTATAAACCCAGTGGGATTTTTACCTTTATTTTGTTTCTGAAAAAATAACCAAACCACCAAACACAAAACCCCCAATCAAACCCAAAGATGCTTCTGTTATGAAAGAAAAGCAAACAATTAAGGAGTTTTGCAAAGAGGGGCTGTGTACATTGGTCATGCCAATTAGGCTGCTTTATAGTAGAAGATACAGCATACTTTCTAATCCAGGTAAATACTGGTAAATTCTTAGCCTAATCCCTGGAGATTTTGATACGTAAAGACCAATATATTGAGCTGCTGGCATCTTCAATGTGCTACTTATTTTTACTCTTTATTCTTATATTGCTGTTAAAATGAGCGTGAAAAATTTGGCATCCAGGACGCTGACACATGATGTGGCAGAGCTTTTCAGGGAGATGGAGCAACTCTTCTTCGATGGATGTAGCTGCTGAACAATGTTGTGGTAGAAGCATAATTTAATCAGTTCCTTCTCTGGGCTGTCTCTCTGTGTGCTGCCACTGCTCTGGTAATAACAATCACTGTTATTTTTCTAATGTAACTGTTTTACAGCTTGACCAGTTTCCCCCTTCTAGTCATCAGGCAGGCACACAAACAACTCCTGGAGCACAGCGCTGCATGCCGTGCAAGGGCAGGAATAAGTGGCTGGGACTGAGGAGGTGATTACTTAAGCTGCTATAGGCAGTACTGCTGGTGAATGTGTAATTGCATCTTAGCTCCCATTGACTTTCAGCCCCTGTCACTTGTGCTTATGGAAATCTGAATCATTGTGTATGGCCCAGTAATAATTCCTGTTGTAGACTTCCAGCATATTTGATCTGACTACTTGGTGTTTTCAGACTGAAATACCTGACCTCTTTTTGGCTTATCTGTCTTTATGCGACCCCCTGAGAAGACAATGTGGAGACTGAGATGCATCTGTAATTACTGGCTTGCTCAAACATTTTAGAGGACCTGAGCTGTAAACAATTGCATTAGGTGAGCACTTCCCCTGCTAGCGAAACCATGTGCGGTCACTTATTACACACAGCCTGCTTTTATATCTCCACTTTGGAGAACTGAGTTTTTGCAGATTACTGTTTAACTATTCTCAGTCTTCTTTCAGCTCCTTTGGCCCTGCCCCAGGGGCTGTGGTCCATAGCATGAGTGTTAAGACCACATTTGTATTCATAAATTGAATGTGTGAAATGCATAACTTGAAGTGAAATTGAAAAGAGGAGTATGAATTTTGGAAGAGGGAAAAAAAACTTTTCAGAATCACTTAATCTCTTCTAGAGCTTCACCATTGTAAGAGACTACCTAGAAAAATATGTGTCTTTCATTAACTTGAAGACCATATTTCTTGCACCTTATATTGAGTCATCCTGTTGCTTTTACTGGGGCAATTTAAGAGAGTAAATATTCAAATCTGTAACGTTGTTGGAATCCTTCTGTATGTAATACTTGAAATTATATTTTTACGGTATTTTCTTTTTCATCTGACTTGGGCTGCCTTATAAATACGTTTTTTAAAAAATTAGAAGTCACCATTTAATATGTTTTTCTGAATCAACTATGGAAGCTTGCTATGTTTCTGTGACCCACCCTTAAATAGGCTTGAGACCACAATCTGAGAGCCCATGAGAGTTTGAGAATAACTTTCCATGGTTTGTTCTGAAACTGAAGGTGGGATTGATTATAGTAAAGATAACAGTATTCTTGTTCTTTGTTTTGCTTTATGATCTGAGAAGGTTAAGAAGCAATATCTCAGTTCCCTGAGTCAAAGACAAAATGCTTTTATAGTCTTTAAACTATTTCAGAGTTTATGTTTGTTAATATGTAGAAAGTTTCTCCCTTACTTGCTCTCTGCCCAAGGTGATGGTTAGCTCATTATCAGCCACTAACAATTAGCTCTTGGCTTCTGCTGGTTCAGTGTATTTGTATTTTGAGGTGGATAATGCTCTAGTTCTTCTCTCCCAAATTTATTTTTTTAATTGTAAAAACCAGATAAATAATAGAATAAACTTGTTCTAGAGATGTCTGGGCTTTGAGGGATCCAGCCAATTTTTCATTATTATGTGCTCTTACACTGCACTTCATGCCAACTAAGTGCATCATCTGTCAAAGCTTACCTTTCATCCTCTTTTCTTTTAAATATACAGTTATGCTTTGGAAAGTAGCATGGAGAGTTTCTTATGAGCCTGACTGAAGTGTGATGGCTCCCTGTTGGCTCGTGCAGGAGATGGTAATGGAAATCCTCACACTTCTGTTGAGCTTGAGCTGGGGTCTTCAGTCATAGAATTTGTGGACTGGGCCAGTGTGTACTGTCCAATGGTTAAACAAGCACCGTAAAACTAGATAAGAATCTTTCCAAGACTTCGGTAAGGTCTGGGCTCGATCCTAAATAAACATTAAAAAGTTTGAAGGGACATAGACCCAAGATGTGCTTTACAGTTATGAGCCACAGATTTTCACATGGCCCAGGAATAAGTTTTGATTAATGAAGTGGCAGTAGTTCAGCTGGTGGTGCTAAGTAATACATTGGTTGCATGTAAGCAAATAGAGACTTGACTAATGCGTGGTTTAGTGGCCACATAGGGTCCTTCCAGGCTTGTGCAAGTTAGTGATAATTAAATGTTTCATGCCTCAAGTATATTTTACCCTTCAATTGGAAGTTTTTGTGATCTAGCTCTACTGAAGTTGGCACGTATGTTTTGCCATTCTGAGGGGACATAATGTGTGTGCAAAGCAAACAATTTATTACATTGTAATAGAGAGGTAGATGAGTTCTTTAATTTCAATAAGAAATATTTTATGAGGCTTATGCTGAACGCCAGTGTCAGCTGCTACTGTGGAGTGATAGTTGTTCTAAAATAAACTTACGATGCTGTCATAGGATCAAATATATAGATGTAGGCACACAGTTACATTGTAAATATTTGATTCTGTGTTTTTTCAAAGACTCACAGCTTGAATCCTGGGCTTTTGTTGGTTTTCTGTACAGATTATATGAGAGTAAGTTGATTCCACATTGTACAAAAAAATACCTTTGAAGGGGAAAAGAGAGATATTGACTATCAAGCACAAAAAGGATTATAACAAATAGTAAGTCGAAGACAAGCAGGAAAAAGGAAAAATTAAGATACAGAGCTTGTGAGAGTCACTTCATCAAGCACTGAAACAGACTTGTTCTTCTCCACATGCCTGTTCAGTCTATACTGTTTCAGGCTGCTGAATCCTGTACTCTGTCATACTTCCCTGGTCTTTGGCTCTTCTGTTCATTTTTTTGTTGTTGTTCACAGCAAAGAAATCTTCTCCAGAGGACCATAGTAATAAATGAATAGAAACCAGGACATCCATCTTAGTTATAATATGACCTTGCAACTTTTAAGGAGTGTTGGAGGGATTTCTCACTCAAAATTCCCCAGAAACTGCTCGTTCATAGTAATGACACTCCAAATGAAACTGGCAGTGAACTGTTCATAACACAAGGTCAGTGAATCGTGTAACGCTAGTTAGCTGTGGAAAAAAGTATTCTCTAATGTAGATGCTGTTAGCATCTTAATAGTTTGTATCTATAAACATGGCATTGAATGGGCACTATCCTCTCTGAATTATCATGTAGCTTGGATACATGGATGAAAAAGCCTTCCATCTAAGTTGTATTCCTGTCTTAACATGAGTCATGGTTAACACTGTCACCCAACATGGAGGCTGACTAACCTGTACAATATTGAAAGAAACTGCATCCCTTAATAGTGCATGGGTTTACAAAAAAATTTGCTTTAGAAGTATGTGATGTTACTTCTGCAGCATGAAGCATTTGTGCATGCAGGCTGCATTCTTCTTGCTGCATAGGAGCAGCCTTGATGCCAGACTTGAGGCTAAATTCATCACCTATCTTCTTTATTTTCTGCAGTGCCTTCAGGGTTGCCTCTGAGCCAACCCAGCAGTTGCTGGGAACTCCTGTTTTGGTGCACGCTCAAGTGTGTATTTATCTGTATGCAGCCTGGCAGTCTCTTGTGGCTCTGGTACACGTGCCACAGATGTTCATGCAGTACTTCTTAAATGGCCACTAAGTTTATATGCGAAAAATGTAGAAGGATTTCTGTGGGTAGCAGGAGTTTAGACTGTCCACAAAGAAAACGTGGAAAGATAATGCAAGCCTAAGTACAGGCATGGCCAGAGCACCTCTAGTGGGACTGGAATCTTTGATGAAATAAAAACAGCAATAATAAAGAAGGAATTGGTGTTGAGAGGCTGTGTGCCATCCAAGCCTTGGAGTACAGAGGAAATACAAAAAGGTTCAAGCTAGGCTATTGCTTCTTATTCCTCTTCTCTCAGTTTTTCATTTTCAATATGTTGTCTCCTGTGGATTTCCACATACACCATCTCTCTGTTTTTGTAGAGCCTCCCCAGGTGTATTGTCTCCAATAGTTTTACACTGTATTCTTTTGTGTAGCTTTCCTTGCTGCTTCTATTATTCAATCTACTTCTGGCCAGATATATAGGTCCAGGTAAGGGAATTACTTCATGCCTCAAACCCTAAAATAGTAATAAAAAAGGAGTACTGGAGATGGAAATCAATCTTTCCCTTAATCATATCTGTTAACTCTTCTCCAAACCATCTTTTGTTTGTAAGTATATCTCTACCTTGGAGTTACTATCAGCAAGAAAAAAAAAAATCCCCTAAATTAAAAAAACCCAACCCCCATAATTTTGCTGATAAAATTATCTCCAAATATATGGCATGTGTCTGCCTAAACAGTACAATATAAATAGCAGCACAAGAGTGAGATAGCTAAACGTTGCAGCAGCAGTATCTTTCACCGAAGCAACCAGGAGTCACATAACCTTCCCTATGATCATTATGATAGCAGCAGGACTGGCTTGGTTAGTCTGGCAGCCTTCCCTAGGTGTGTGAAATGAGATGTGGGGACAGAGAGGAAACCTGTGTGTGAAAAAACCACATTTCTTAATTGAGTTGGGACTGAAAGTGAAGGAGTCTTTATGAGAACACCTTTTATTATCTCTCTCTGCATCAGGTACAAGAAGTGACGTGGAGCACTTTGTGTTAGAAGTATTTTCCACTGTTAGCATAAGCATAGCAAACAACACAGCACAGCAGTCAAGACACTAATGTGCATTGGCAGTATATGCTAATGCTCTAAAAAGAAATTTTCATTTATTTATATACACTGCTATCAGTGTGGTGGGAATTGAAAATAATAATGTCTGAATTGCTCAGTTGTTTTCTGGATAAATAAAAAGTGTTAAATGTAGAAACCTGATATTATCTATACATGATTAGTTTTTTAGATGGGATCTTTGAAAAATGTTTTTACATATTGTGTTTTTGAGGATGCTTTGCAGCTGAAGAGACTTGCTCTGTTTTCTGAAGAATTGCAATGCTAAATGAGCCTCTATTTATTGAGGTGTTATCATTTTTCTACTAGAAAATGGGGCGTTCCTTTTCTAGCTACTTGGAAGCTTACTCTCTAAGGAAGGGTGTCCATTACTCAGGCTAGTTGTCGCAATTCCAGCACCGTTTTCTTAATCTGAGAACAAGTCTTGAATTTGCAGGACAGGAAAAAAAAAGGAGGATTGATGTAGCTCAAACTAGACAAGAAGAAATTAAAGCTTGACTGCTTTGAAAGATGGATGCCTCCCAGCAGGAGCTCAGAGAAGAATTGCTTGTAAGAATAGAAAGTGGGGACAGGTTGCTGGGAAACGAATTAATGAGCTGGAAGATAAATTGAGAGGAAAAATTAAACAGCAGATAGACCCTGCCTTTGGTGTCACAAAGACTGATGTCCACTTCCCTATAAGTAAAGAAGCTGTGAGTAAAACTTCCATCTTATATCCTCATGCTCCTAGTTTCCAGACCAAAACGTGTTCTGTGATCACATCTGGTGGTGAAGCAGGTTGGGGTACGTTGAGTCACGCATGTGTACTCCTCCCTGGTCACGGTGGTTTCAAGTCCTGCCACAGTGCACAGCTAATGACACTCTGGTAGTATTACATGGGAGAAAGGCAGAATTGGGCCCTAAATTGAGAAGGGTCATCAATTATGTGCTCTGTTAAATGATGTTTAGATGCATGTACCTTACTTCTCTTGAGCAGATGGGGTAACTGTAATGTTTTCTGTCATGTTTTTAAGGGGAAAAATGCTTTCTTAGTTGATTTCAAAGTTTATCTGTAAAAATGAACGGAATACCTAAGTGCTTGCTTTTGAAAACAGAATATTAAGATGCTATGCACGATGTGTGTGCATTGGTACAGAATCAGTTTGTCATCATTTTACAGTCTACACTTTGGGACTGAGGTTAAGTCAGCCTTAGATCACTAGGGAAAACTTTGACTGTCAACAAAGTCCTTTTGTTTGTCAAAGTAATGGTGCTGGTATGTCATTATGAGTAAGCCGGTGATGAAACCTGTAATCAAGAAGATCATTTTGGATATGTGTGGGAGATCTACTGCAGATTCTCAGACAAAAGGCGATCATGTCCCATTTGGAGAGACAATACTGGAAAAAGCAGATTATGAAAATGGGTCATGCTCGGCAACAATATGTAATGCCTGAGGGGGTATCCAAGAAGCGTCTAAGAGCTGGAAATTGTAATGACATGGTTATTGATGGAGCAGCTCCACGCATCCATTGGAGCAGAAGGCAGCAAATACATCACTTTTCAAGAGCACAAGAAGACAAGTGCAACGAGAACTGAAGGGAATTAAGAGTTACATACTGTGTAAAGATCTCCTGTGCTAAGGCCTTGGTATAGAGTTCTTTTGTACCCATTTCCCAAAATACAAGTTGTAGACTTTTTTTGCTAAAATCTTATATGCCTCATATGTCTGCTGGCAGCAGATGTTGTACACCTGCCCCAAAGGGGGAAAAAGATCCTAGCTCAGGAGTTAGCAGGGCTCATAGAAAGGGCCTTAAACTAGGTTCAGAGGGGGAAAGGGATAAAACGAGGCTCACTAGAAATGAGCCAGGGGTTGGTGTGAGCTGTTGGAGGCCAGATCCATAGGGCAACTTAAATGCATCTATGCCAAAGCCTGTGGCATCTGCAAGAAACAGAAGGAGCTGGAAGCCATTGTGCAGCAGGAAAACAATGACATAGTTGCCATCGTAGAAATGTGGTGGGATGATTCGCATGATTGGAGTGCTGCAATGGATGACTACAGGCCCTTCAGAAGGGATAAGCAAGGAAAGAGAGATGGTGGGGTTGCATTGACAGGTTGAATGTTTGCAAGTAAAGATCAGAAGGAAGGCCAACCAAGCAGATATCCTGGTAAGAGTCTGTTATCGACCACCCAAACAGGATGAAGCCACGAATGAAGCATTCTTCAAACAACTGGGAGAAGTTTCACAATTGCTAGCCCTTGTTCTCATGGGGGACTTTAACCTACCAGATGTCTGCTGGTAGTACAATACAGCAGAAAGGAATCAGTCCAGGAGGTTCTTGAAGGGTGTAGAAGATAACTTTCTGACCCAAATGGTGAGTGAGCCAATTAGGGGAGATGCCCATCTGGATTTGGTCTTCACAAACAGAGAAGGACTGGTTGGTGATGTGATGGTTGGAGGCCGTCTTGGGCAAAGCGGTCATGAAATGATAGAATTTTCAATCCTTAGAGAAGTCAGTAAGAGGGTCGACAAAACCTCCACCTTAGACTTCCAAATGACTGACTTTGGCCTGTTTAGGAAGCTGGTTGAGAGAGTCCCTTGGGAAACAGTACTGAAGGACAAAGAGGTACAGGAAGGCTGGACACTCTTCAAGACTGAAATCCTCCAGGCGCAGGAACAGACAGTCTCCAAGTGCCAAAGTCAAACTGGCGGGGAAGAAAACCAGCCTGGCTGAACAGGGAGATATTGCTATGGAAAGTTTGGACAAAAGCTTGTGGCAGACTAGTTAGATTGGAGACTATATTTAGGCTGTGTGGATCTAGTAGGCAAAGAAAAACAAAAGAAAGAGGGAAGCAGCACCTGAAGTATAGTATTTTTAGACAATGGAATATTTTACTGCTTTATTTGCTCGTCTTCTAGCTGGGAGAAGGAGGAAAAACATGGGCAGTTCGCTTTGTTTAACCACACTACATATAAAGGTTAATTCCAATAATTTTAGGTTTCGTACCGTTTTGCCACTTGCCAAAATACACACATGTGCCCTCTTTCTCCTGATAGCTGATGCCCTCTTTCTATAGTCTGGCAAAAGGATGGAGACAGCATCAGCTTTTACAGGGTGTTCTCAGATTTCTGCTTTCTTTTACTGTCTGCTCAGTTACGAACAGTCATATGCCTGGTGAAGCATCTGGTTAAACTTTAATTCTGTAGTGAATAAAATCTCCTGCCTTTAGCACTGATGTGAAATAATGGGTCTGACCTTTAATTTCAGACCCTAGTCTTGTGGGATAAAGTGAGCATTATGCTTTTTTCACAGCTCCAGGAGGTTCCCTGTTTAATATTGGCAAACGTACAATGGGATCTCATGTCTCATTATCATTGGGCAGTTTTAGGGCTTTTATTAGAAGTATTTAGAACAATAACAAGAGATGCCCTTTGTAGGAGCTCGTGTATAGCATCCTGATGAAGCTTTTCAAGAGACGCTTCCTATGAAGCATCTCAAGGCCTATCATTAGGAAGACACCTGTCTCAAGTCTGGTAATCGCACCACTTTTTCTTCACACTATCGTATGTAAAAGTCCTAAGAACAACTCCTGTCCTTCACCTGTTTTTTTTTCCACTCTAGTCCTATGATTAATAAGATATTCACTTTGGATCAGATGTAAAAAAGAAGTCAAGAGCAATATAAATTTGTGGGCATAATTCAGAGTTCAGAATTCTTAGATCCCTCAGTATGAAAATGAAATTCACCTAATGCAGACATAGGAAATGTGGTGTTAGGAATAAGTTTACTTGAAGAACATGAGAGAACATTAGGATATTATGAGGAAATGCTATCAAAGGATGAGAAATGTACTAGAAGCTTGCTTTAGTATCCATACTTATCCTAAAAAACTTCAAAAATGTGAGGCATTTTTAGAGACTTTTTTTAAAAATGGTCTTGAAATTGAAATTGCAGAGGATTTAAAGATGAACTTGTGTTTTCATTGTACTGTTAGGCAGAAACTCTCCAGTCCTACTGCTGATCTGGACAGGTGGGATTTTTTCTGGTTTTCTCTTTGCACTGAGTTGCTTATGCTTCACATTTCTACTAATGTCTAGTTTATTGCCTGTTAAAAATGCAGTCATTTTCAGTAATGCTGATACTGGTGTAGTAAATCTCAACAGCATAACCTAATACAGAAATGAAATTATCTTCATCTCTACATCTCTGCTGTTAAGAAGTCACATTATAATTATGCCAGTACCTAATAGTGTTTGTGAAGTTTTCTTTTGTTTTTTGAAATATACTATTAGACATCAAATTAAAGAAGAAATGACAACACCCAGCACTGACGGTTGCTCACTCTGCATTCCAAGTATGATGGTTATGGGAAAAGACCACTTTCTTTCATTTGTGTTTTTTAAGGATAACTTCACTTTTATTTCATGTGTTTTACCCAGTTTTAATTTTACTAGGGGTTGTTAGTTATATATTTCTAGGTATCTATCAGACTAAGATCTCCTTTCCATTTCTGCTTGGAGTTTGCTGTGGATGACGATGGCAATTACTTTCAGAGGCCAAAATTTCACGTTTGAGGAAGCTTAATGAAGCAAACAGAGTCAGTTGTCAAAGTATTTTTTCTTTTCTTCTGATTTTAATGGCAGTTAAATAGAATTTTTGAGTTTCAACTTTAAGAAAAGATGAGGAGGTGAAAATTTGAAAAGAACATAAAACAGGGGAGGCTTTCTTCTCTGCAAACCAGTTTGAGTATCTATAATCCATCAGCATGGATAGAGGTGCATGGCCCTCATTCATAATCCCCCAAATGCTCCATAATGAGTGAAAGGTATTAGGACATGGCTATTATAATTTAGGAAGAAACATTAACATTTCCCATTAATTTGGCTGGAAATTCAAAAGAGAGTAAGTTTACATCAGTTGGTATATTCCTAAGACGTTAATTGATTAATTAGAGTTTAGAATTGTTCTCAATTGAGGAAGTTTCCATTTGTTTGAGTGCCAAAACTGTGGTGAGATGCAATTTGTTCCTAGAATTCCTTGAAGTCTATAACATGTCTGCCATCTTTAGACGTCAATGGAGAGATTCCTCATTAATTTCAATAGGAATTGTGTTGATGCAAAAATTGTTTGCCTTTAAGATTGATTTCTACTTTCTTTTTATCAGCACATATTGTGTGTTGTGCATTTTTCCCATACTTCTTTTTCACTAAAAAATCACATTATGTGGAGAAAGAAGCTCTAAGCATTGTGTGGTTGGGAGACAGGAGTTCTGCTTTTCAGCTCTTAGTAAGAACGATTCCTTTCTGTCTGAGGAGAGCCCATTTGTCACCTCTGAAGACATTTCAACTTTTGTGACAATCAACAGCAAAAGTTAATATTTTTTGTGCATTTTAATTTTATTTTATTTTTGATTTTCTAGAAAGGAAAGGTAACCATAGGCTTCCTAAGATTCTGAGATAAAAAGCAAAGAATTGGGAATACAGGTGGAGTGTGTTAGGAGAGGGTTGGGGTAGGAATTTTGGCTTCTTTTTAAAATCTATGAACAGATTACTGATGTCTGCCTTTATTGTTTCTGAATGGAAAAACAGTTGTGCTCTACAGGAGTCTGCTTGTCCTAATCTAATCTACACACAGGTTTAGAGTTGCAACACTCAAGTTTCAAATGAATCCATAAATTAAGCTAAAATCATATCTATCTTTTTTAAAATGAAAGTATAAGTTACATTAATTCTGTCTTGGAGAGAAGGGAAACGTCCATGAAATGTGAGTGGCCCAAAGTCTGTGCAACAGATGAGAGATCTACAGGGGTCATGATTTTAGGGAATAAATATTTATAATCCCAGATGGGAAAATGTCTTAGAAAGTAATTTTACAGTCATAGGATTGCTGCTCAGAGAAGAATTACCTTCTTCTGGACCTACCTTCAGTTATGATTCAGTTAAATATGTGTATGCATACTAGTAATAATTTAACAGCTTCCTTCTGTTGTATCTTACTGTGATGGAGAAAGGCTTTAATTCTTCAGTGAATTCTCTGTCTCTCCATTGGTTCTTCAGAAGTCTCTAATAGATGCCATGAAATGATGAAAGGATTAAGCTACCTGATGATGTAAGTCTTCCTAGCATTAAAAATTATAACTGCAGATCTCAGTGCAATACACTTTTTCAAGGCTACCTTTATTTCATTTTCAGTGCTGTCCTTGTAGGGTCTTTTAAGACATAGATTTACTTTTTTACCCATTTTGGAGATCAAATAAATATTCAGAACTTTATTTGTCAGCATTCTCTTAGTATTTTCACTTACTGAAATGTCCTCACAAATACTGGAATATTACTCCTAGCTTTTTGTTACAAAATTTTACTTGTGAAGCATATTTATTGAGTTTGTTCCATATTCCAGATTCATTAACAGCATTTAAATAATCTGCCTTTTACTAAAATTTGCAAGGTCCATATTTTTTTACTGCATCCTTTTGAAGATCTGGGCATGATTCACTGCAAGTTCTGTGGAGTTCACACAATACAGTGTGATGGTAATGAAATGAGAGGTAAGCTTCTTACACTGCACTTCATATGGTTGCTTTAATAAGCAAAATGCTCTCAGTGTAACTGAATCAGGCATCCCACAAATGGCTGAGAATTGTAATTGTAAATTTATACTTCAGAGTGGATCTTCTTTGCAAGTGCTTCTGAGAATAAAGGATGTGTGGATTGACTCTGGAGAGCCTCCGAACGCGTACCGCATTTCTAGGGCTCAGTGTCAACACTCAGGCAACAGCTTCCACCTGATTTTCAGAACAGAAAAATATCTCATGGTTTGTGGTGTAGGAAAGCATTGCAAGCACAGGAAGTTTCTAAACATAAAATTATTCAAGCTCATGTTTTGGTATTTTTGGTCCAGCTAGGTAATTTAAATAAGTAGGAATAAGTTGGCCAAAACCTGCTGTTTGGTGTAAGGGTATTGCCATCAGATACCTCGTGACCTCATTTAAATGTCAATGATGTAGATGTCCATGTTGTCTAGATTTCTGTTTTATATATGTTTCTATAAAGATTTTCTATGTGTGATTAACATAATCCTAGAGCAGCTTTCCAAACCAGAGCCTGGTTTTGCCTGTTTCTCCTTATTGGTGATAAAGTGACTGTCAATGACTGTCTCAGATGTTGGCATTTACATTGTAGAGGTATAACAATTGTCAGGATGAGTCCTACCATTGGAATGGCAAAATCAGAAACCCCCAAACCTTACTTGATTGACAATTTTAATATGCAAGCTCCCTTCTCAGCTGAGAAGGCTATATAAACACCACGTAGATTATAAATTGTGAAGTGATTTGTTGCAATGTGCTTGTGTTGAAATGGGCTGCATCTTATAACATGTTTTACAGAAGAGTAACTTTGAGTTCAGACAGTTAAGGCTCTAAACCAGTGGGAGTCACATCTGTGTGAAAGGTGATCAAAGAGACTATGATGTGAGAGCCACTGACCACAGTGCCATGCAATGAAAAGCTTCTTACACCCTTATCCACAAGGACCATCACATGCAGCAGTCAAGAGAAGTTGTCAAAACTCTAAGTAACAGGAAGACTTGAACAGCTGGAGACTCCTTTCGGAAATGCTGGTCATACCTATTCATAACAGAAATGGAATTTAACTGCATGACATTCAACTGCAGCTGGAATTTCTAAAATGAAGAAGAAAGTTGTGGGTAAAACCCAAATACAGAGGAGGTTCCGGCTGACCTTTATGAAGTAAATTACTGATAGGTTTTCCTTGCTTTACTACAGCCGGTTGGTTAGTCATGTAATATCAGTTGCTATATTCTATACCTAGATTCCATATTACTTTTTCTTAAAACTGTCAAAGTCGTAACCTGATGTATCTGAAGTCAGCCAACAGTAAATTTTCATCCCCTCTTTTAAAATTCAAATGAAACCACTATCCTGTTGGATACATGAAATTCTTTCCACTTTTATTAATGAACTTCAGCCAGGTTTTTGTTTTCGGAAGTCTGACTTTTTATAATCTATCTTGACTGTTCAATATGTTTTTCTACCCTTAGGATTTAATCAGAAGGCTGTACTTTCATTTTAGCCTTTAGGATACTGTTCATTTTGAAAGACACGGGATATCTCTTTGCGGTAATTAGGAAAACAGGGCCTTGGGCTGGGATTTACATGCAGCCCCCAGGTGACTGTCAAAACCAATCCATAGCTTTTGTAATCCCTTCCCTTTGGAATAGGGAAAAATGTATAAAGCACCCCTGCTCAACTCTTCTATTAGTCACTTCAGTGGTTTCTCTGGGCTTAGCACTTACCAGTGATCCCCAAAGGGAAGGGATAGACCTGGATAGGGCATGTTACTAGTCTGAATTTGATATGGCACTGAAATATCAGAAAACATGTTTTAGAAAGCTATATTGGAAATACGAATGACTTCTTAATTTGCAGGTTTGTTTTCAATTTCTAGCTCAGATGATCCTGTAGCATATACTGTTTGTTTTCTTGAGCTCCCTTTTATAGCTGGAGAATTTGTGTGCACTCATTAACAGTAGACTGGAATAGGACTTGGTCTCTGTTTCTCTTGGCCTCAGGTTTGCTTTTCTTTGGAATTCTTCTACTTTTTAAAGATCTATAAATATCTGGACCCATTTCAGTAAAACTGCAAGATCACTAGCAAGGGCATTGGCCAGTTCCTCATTCCCCTTCTAGGAAATCTGAAGTTTAACAGCCCCTAAGCAGCCTTTGTCTCCAGAATGTGTCATATTTTTTTGCTCAGGATGTCCTAATTTTGCTCAGGAAAGAACATAAGAACTGCTGCTCTGGTCAGGGCAGGGGTCCTGCCAGCCCAGTTTTCTTTCTCCAGGAAAGATGAGTACCTTATGGAGGAACAGAAAAAATGAGCCATTGAAAGAAAGCTTTGAAATACATTAATTTGTTTAATTTATTCTAGCCATTGATCCAAACAATGTAATTCTCCCTGAGCAAATAGCGCTTTCATATATGAAAGTCTTTTTCATGGTTTTAGCAGCCTTACACAGTCATTAGCTCTGTTTTATGCTAAAACATAATAAGCACTTACTAATTTTCTCTCTAGACTCATATAAATTGCTGTATGAAATATAAAATTTAGATAAAAATGCAAATATAGCACCTACACACTCCTTTGTTCATAGTAGAAAGTTTTAACTTATTAGGCCCATGTACAAGAAATGTTAATCGACTCCATTTGCTACATACATAAAATATTCTCCAGCTGTTGAAAACAAGTGTAAATAATGTTGGAGAAAGGAGAAGCTGACTTAGATTAAGTGGCCTTTCTAATAAAAAGAACAATAATTGTAAATTAAAGTTTCAATTACCAAACATAGCCATGGATCAATATTTACACATGAGTCTCCTGTTCTGGCAATAAATACTAAGGGAAAGGTCCTGTATACAAGAGGAGTTTCTTTTTAAGTTCTCCCCCTTCAGCCTCTGGGGTTTCTTTTTGCTTTTTTTTTTTTTTTTACTGCAATTTCTTCTGTGGAGTTGTGTTTCTGTCCCCAAAACTAGAACTCCTTTTCCTTATCTTCATTTCTGTTGATATACCCTTGGCTTCTCTCTGTTCTTCATCCTCCTCCTGACCTCACCACTGCTCACTTTTATTTTCCCTGCATCCCTTTGCTAGCAAAGCTTATGTCATCCATTTATATTCTGCTCTCTGTTGCTGTTTACATTTCTGATTTTCTCGCTTTCTACTTCCACAGCATGCTATTCTTTGCTTTATTTCTTCACTCTGAACTTTGATCTCTTATTTACACTGGAATGTTCTCCCCATTCAGTGGGGCAATAAGCTCTCTTCATTTATACCCTTTCTGAGAACTCATCTCCTGTGTATGATTGATACTGATAAGCCATGCAAATGATTTTAGGTATTCTTAAAATGATTTACAGTTTGAGATAAAGTAATCTTCAGCTCTGTAATGTCTTACGTGTGTCTGTCTTGTGTGTGATTATAGCTGCCTTGGGGCAGGGTTCCTATCTTTGTTTCTTTTGCAGGCAGCTCGGAGCATCGCTAAACAAGTCATGTTTTTATTGACTAATGGATGGGGTATTTTACCTCTCTGTTTTCTTAATTTGAACCTGTGTTAAAGATGATTCCCCTTTTTAACTATTTAAAAATTATCTTACAGCTACTTTTGTTCTCAGCCCAATAGAAACAAACAAGGTATTTTGTCAGCAGAAGCATTTTAGATAAAGTGTACTGTTGGCACGACTCCTGAATCTTGATTTAGAAGATTTTAGAATAGACATTTTGAATGATTTCTAAATGAATTGCAGTGAACAATACGCCGTGTTTGCATCAGAGAATAACTGACGTGCAATCTAGAATTTCTTCACAGTTGTATAGTTATTGCTTTTGATTTTAACGTGAAATTCAAGCCACCACTATCAATTTGATTAATGGGGTAATACAAATTGTGACATGAAAAAAACTTAAATGTTGATAAAGATAGCATTTGCCTAGGAAGCTGAGAATATATTCCAATTATTGTTGAAGAGTTATGAAGTCTGCTCTCTTGAAAATGTTAGCATGATTCTTAATGTTACAACTTTAAATAATACTTGTCATCTGAATACTTGTGCAGTTCTCCATTCTGTAAGACTTTACTCTGAAATCTTAATCTCTGCGGGGGCAGAGAACTTTGTTACATAAACTAATTAGTTGTGAAGAAAGGAAAAGGGCATAAAATTGAGACACGAATAAGCAGAAATGCCACTCTTTTTGAAATCTACTGATTAGAATAATTCTGAAAAAATTACATCTGCAATACTAATATGCAAAAAGCATGTTGGCCTTTTAAGTTCTAACATTTAATTTTCTTTTTGTGTGCAGTATGTAATATTTTTATTATATTTAACTGTTGTGAGAGAGCAAAATATTGTCCATTTATAATCAAACACACCATTTTCTGTATGGGTAAAATAAAAGAATGTAATTACAGAGGGAGACAGTAGTACTCCATACAAAGTGCAGTTTAACACACTCTATTCCAAGAGGTGATGTTCTTTCAACAGTAGAGGTGAAACAGGGAAATAGAAGGAAGATTTAGAAGGAGACTGGTATGTAAGGGTAGGGGAAAGTAAGGTATGTAACCGGAGGAGTGATAGAACTGAACCCTTGAATATCTGTCAGGTTTATAAATTCCTTTTTAAAGAGACAGTGGTAATAGTGCCAAAAGAGATGGTGATGCAAGTCTCTACACGGTCCTTCTTTTCTGTACCATCCTTAAGTATTCTAGCAGTGTTCTTTTAAAACACAGCCTCTCTTCTCTCCAAGGCAGATCAGTCTGGCCATCATTACACTGTAGTCATCCAAAATAGCATATTTTCACAGATGGAGAAAAGCAGTATTGGTGGGAAGGCAGAGAAGATCACCAAACTAGACAGTCAGCTCAGGAGGAAGAAATACGGATGTATGCATTTAATTACTTTAGTATCCTTTTGTTTTCATAGTAGAGTAGAGCTATACTCTGAGAATTTTTTTTAGCTGTAAAAACAGTGTTGATTCCCACATGTTTTACTACATATTTGATGCCTAGTAGTTAAGATTTATTACTATACATTGACATGAAGTGTTTCTCAGTGGGAGAGGGAGTCCTCTAAGCCAGAGTGTGTAGGTGTATACAAGTATATATATGTGTGTGTCTGTGTGCAACTCTGATTTTGTAGCTTACCATGCAAAAGGAATTATGATTGGAAAAGCCAGAATTTTACTCCTATTTACAGCTGCAAAGCTGAAGGACAGAGAAATTGATTTTGAGGCCACAGAACTAACCTCTAGTGACAGAACTAGGACCTGCTGAGCCGAGAACTTCCCACCATAGCAGCAGTGTTACTGCTGCCGCTACTCCAGCTCTCCACTTGCAGAATTACAAGTCTTGGACTAATCTGTCCATGAGGCACAGTACAGGGCTATTAAGATTCATATCACAAAAAACTTCAACTTTTAGGAAACAACATCATCCTTAGTGTTGTCATCTTGCCTCCTATCTCTTCAATGACTTGATTAATCTAAACTTGTTTTTAATATAAGATTGGTACTCCTTACAGATTTTGTAGTTTTAATTACCCTTGGTTTAGGGAAGATTGACTTGTTGTTTCAGTGCTCATGTAAATTCTATATGGAAAACAAGGTGCCTCAAATGGCATAAATTGCATATTTTATTGTCAGTTTTCTCCAAATACATGGACAGTTTCAGAGATGCAAATACTTATAGTCCTACTCTCGGTTAAGACCGTGAGCAGGCCCAGCAGGATTCATGGCCATGTTTGAATAATAAGATATTGCACAGAATGAATGAAAATGGCAAATGCCAGCCCTATGCTGTTACCAAAATGTTGATACACCAGAAGCATATAAAGTTGTGTCTGAAAAAAAGGCTTTGAAAGGAAAGTGGAATATACACAACTAGGAATGAAGATTTAAAAGAACAAAGTAGATGACCTGAAAGTGGAGCAGGTTTAGCGTACATCTTGCAGAATGCAAATTGCATCCCTCCCCTTCTCCCCACTGATATTTTGCTCACATGCTTTTAGAAAACAGCAGTGACAAGTTAATGCTTTATACTAATTAACTTTTTATCTATGTTAGACTTTGAAGTTTCTGCATTCTTGATGATATCTAAATTGCATGGTAAAATATTAAAATTTTATTGTTTAAATTCTGTCATCATCTTATGCTTGAGACAAATGAGATCCCATTTGCTTCTGTATTTTCATTCATTTCATTCAGTAGTTGCTACAATATTGACTGTCAGTTCCCATGCAAGGTAGGCTAGAGGGCTTTCGTATGATGTTTGAATGTGTACTGGTACTATCAGGCCCTGAATCTAAAATATTTTCCAAGGTTCAAGCACAGGTGTTGCATTCGTTTCACTGAATTTTTCATTTCCTCTTCAATTCAAATCGCCATGGGGTGAGTTTCCATCTTCTCCATCCTGTATAAGAATTGCTTTTAGACTGCTGGATCCAGTATCTGTTTCCAGACAAAATCCATCCTTCAGAGAAGCTGTCAGTGTCCTGGCTCTGAATTGACTGATGCCATCTGTATGTTGATTTTCACATGCTCTAGGAGTTTATGCCCTAAAAAATGAAAGTTTTCTTTATTATATAGATAAAACCAGGAGCAAAGATACATGGCATTATATTGCTTTTCTTGGTGTATAGTATTCAAGTGTAATGAATCTTTGTTTGCTTTTTAATCACTAGCTACTGGTATGGCAAACTCAAAAATTGAAGTTGAGCACCAATGTGTTTTAATCTAGCAGTGCATCAAGTTTTACTATTGTATCTTTATATCTAAATGATTTCTTTTTCCTATTTCTGTCCTTGGTGTTCTACATTTTTATGTCCAGATAAAGGAGTTTTATGGTTGAGAGGTTTTTTTCTAAAGCAAATGATGAATGTAGCTTTACACAAGAATTTTAATGCAACAGATGTGTTCACTTATAGTAGAACCTCAAAGACTCTGACAGCAAAATGAAAATATATTAGTTTGTCATTAAAGGAATTTTGAATTTCTTACTAACTTAGATAAATGCAACAAAGTGTATTTTTGACATCTCATTAGTTAAGTTGATTCCAATAGAGTTGTACATGGTTAAATACTATAAAACATAACATTAGACCCTTGACTGGAAAATGCAGTACAGAACAAACTAAAATTGATTTGTTGGGTTTTTTTCTGTCCCCACATTTTGCGTATGATGAGCATGATTTTAAGTGGGTTAATTTATAATCTTACATAGGTGTATAAAAAATGAATTTTGCCCCATTTTTTCTTTGAAGTACAAATACAACTAAGAGATAAATCACTGTCATTAGCTGATGGCCATACTATATCTGCTACAACTAACTTGCCTAACCAGCATACAGATACCAGTAGTAAATAACAATATTTTTAAAAATATGCTTCCATTATCCTGCCTTCTTTTGGTTCATCAGTGATCCTTACTTAGTGGTCTTGTTTTTGGAGTTTGTTTTCTGTCAAACATGTCCCAATACTGTCAAACATATCCCAGTGCTCTTTGATTTTACACTGTATTATTATCACAGAGTCTTCATGAATTGATAGGCATCGTGATGGTGCTGGTGAAACCTTGAAAAGATGAAACACTTTAAGTGCAACAAAAATATACTAAAGAATCTATAAAGTAGACCCCAAATTTATTATTAAAAACAGTTGATTAAAATCCCACTTTGGAGAAACCTGACTTGTGATTTTTATGTATTTGGGGTTCACAGTGCAGTATCACAGTGGACCATTTTGCATGTCATTATTTATTTTAATCAATATCAACAGTATGTTGAGCATTGACTTTGTTATTTCTCACTTAAATAAAATGTTTTACCTCTGGATCAGCTTCATGCAGGTACAGCCTTTGCCAGACAGCTGGCTAGCTTGCATTTCTGCAGCGCCGCTTAATCAGATATGTTACTGGTTGAATGTGTCCTATTCAAAACCAACTAGGAACATCAAAGTAACCAGTGATACTGGAGTGTCATTCTTTAAAATGTCCTTTCAGAAAACTCAAGAGGAAAAGAATACTAAAATGAGTTAACTGTGTGTGTTGTGCAGTGAGCCCTTCTAATGGTCATTAGTTGTGTCTTCATCAAGGTTGTAACACTGTACATTTTGGAGCACTGATTTTAAGGAGATGGTATGATAACAAGGACAGTAATAATAGCAAGATTTTGTCTGACAGTCAAAAAATAGTAATGCAAGCAGATGGAATAGTGGGAATGACATTCCTGCCTCAGAACCCTATTTATTCACACGCTGCATTTTTGAACCTGTATGAACCTAAAATTTGTTACCTTCACCTATTATTATGTTCTTGAAACCATTTTACATCCCTGCAGATGCTTTTGAACTTGCATCCTTCTGTAGCTGTGTCCATTCAGTCCTCTGTATACAAAACAGATTCATCAGAGGGATCGAAGAGGAATCAGGGTTTCTTAGGGGCTTCTTGAAAAAAAGTATGCAGAGTTTATTTTTAAATTGGTACATTTAAACATTTAATGACAATTTTTGTTAGTAAGTATGGAGAGCTACAGTTTATATTGTCCTTTGTGAAGATGTGAACACAGTGAAGATACCAGTCTATTAATATATAGCCTTCTACCAAAGACAAACTGAGAATAGATTCAGTTCCAGACAATACTACTTGTCCTATTGAAAATGTTCTGTTGATCATCTGATGACTGGACAGCATTGGGACATTTTTGGTTTTAAACCAGAAAGGACTCACAATCTTCTATTAATTTGTCATCACTAATCAATAATTGCTGGTAACGTTGTCACCCAAACAACTTTTCACTCTTTCATTAAATACAATTAGGGAAGAGGTTGGTACATGCTCTCTTTGCCCAGTTGCCCATACCACCAGGGGTGATTGATTTGAATATACAGGTTTCTGAAGAGCTGACAGACTGGTTGGTGATAGGTGTTATCTCCTGCAAACTGGCATTGTGCAGGGACAACTCAGAGCAATCAAAGTGCAGGACTCCAGGAGCACGTTGTACAAATGCATCTATACTTTTTGGGGAAGGCAGGACATGACACCTGGCTTCAAACTGACTCTGTGTACTCTGTCACCAGCTTGGATCAAAGATGGGTTGTGAACTCCATCTCAATCCTGACTGCACTGACCAGCTGGAGCCTTTGCCTCTGCCCTACATGCCTGATCCCCAGACTCTGGGGACCTTTGGAACAGCTTCATCTTGCAGTTTATGTGAGCCAAATGTCATGAAACTGATTAATTACCCAGGTCCTGCTAGGGTGTCCCTGTGTACGTTCCCATGCTCCCATTTCTAGTAGGATTTTAACTTGATCACTTTCGTGACACTGTGCCTGTGGTAATACAATGCAAACACCCAAGCCAAGCTAGCTTCCTACAGACAGGTGTATTTATTACAGGAACAAGGCAAACCTCCTGGAGTGTCTGTTTATCTGGGGCTTTGTCCTTCTTGAGAGTGTGCCAGCCCCCTTCCTTGCCTTAGATGATAATTGGATCATTTAGAGGATCTAGTAAATTGATAGACAAGGGACTCTTTCAAAGGTGATAAAAACAATTATTTGTGCTAGTAGTTATTATCTTTTGTCATATTTTCCTTTACAACCTTAAGAGATGTGGAACAAGGCCTGAGAAGGATTTTATTTTTGTGTGTATGGACACATTTTCACTTTCATTAAGAATATATGAGGAACGTTACAAAATGTAGTATTGGGTCATTATTTGACAGGATTCAGTCTTTCCAATGCAGACAGATTGAATGTGCTTCAGATATGTCATTGAATCTTCCCAAGATGACATAATATTCAACTAATCTCATTCTTTATGTAAAAACATAAAATGTGCAGAATTACTGAAATGTTCATTGCTGAAACATAAAACATAATTCAGGGGCATGAGTAAAATGCAGATCAGTCCAAACTACATAGAAGTTCTAAATTCATTTTTAGTCTCGTGCAGTGAACCTGCAATGTAGTTAACAATGTGTGCAGAAGCATGAATGTAACTCCTTATATTTAATGATTTAATGATTGTATAGCTTGTTTTTATCTTTTCTATAAGTATGTGTTTCTAGAAATAAGAAAAATGAAGCAATTCAAAACAGTTCAACAAATTGGCTAAAAAGGAAGAAAGTGAGCAAAGTAGAGATGCACAGTGTTTTCAAGATACTGCAGAAAGACAGAGTGGACAGCATCATAGGAGTGACCAGTTTATGGTAAGAGCAGTAATGAGCAGGGAATGAGGCAGCATAATGATAAGGTGGACAAGAAGGCGTGAAAAGAATGATCCAAAAAAGAAGATACGCTGTTTGGCAAGAGAGAGATTACATTATGATCTATGGAATTAGAAAGGAAAGAAAGATGTGATGAAGTGAAATTGGATTTAATGAGGTAGAAGAAAGGTGATTAGGGACAGAAGAAAAATAGAATTTAGTGATGAGAAAATCCTATTAAATTATCCAATGAATCTTCTTGACACTCGGGGATTTCCTTTCTTTCTCCCTCTTCTCCCTAGGATATTTCCAGGGTAGTTATCTCAGTATCTAACCATACAGGAATGCCATTTTCCTTATGAAGCACTTCACCATCTCTCCATGGGACCCTGAAAATGATACAAGTATACTCCTGTACGCAGTCACAGCCTTCAAGCCTCTAGTCTACATAGTGTGTTAGCACTTTGTTAAATCATGTTTAAGAGACTGGGATAACTCTTTTTAAGGGCTCTCATGTTTTTGTTTTGTTTTGGAGGGGGACTGTATCTGTTCATTATATCAGATACTGTATATGACATAACCATCTTTCCAGTTTTCCAGTAATCTCCACTGCATAAGTTAAATCTCTGGTCTTCATACCATTTGCTTGCTTTTAACATCATTCAGTTCCATATAACAGCTTTTTATAATCCAAAGTAGATTGAAACAGCGATATAGTACACATAGCAGATGGCTTCCCATTAGGAAATGATCAGTTTGTCTGAATTATACTCAAAGGGTAAAGCACACAGTATTTGTGCAGTCTCTTTGCTTTCTTTTTTTGATGGATAAACAGGAAAATTCAACACTTCATGCCTTAACAAAACCACATCTAAGGCAATATGTCAAAACAACAATTACAATGCAGCCACTGTTGCATTCTCAGTGTGTGACCTTTCTGCCTTGATATCATATCATTGAGACCTCATTTAGCAAGAATTTACCTATTAGTTAAAATTGGATATGTTTGGACAGCAGGATGAAAGTGCCAGCAAAATCACATTTTCCTCAAAAAGGAATTTAACAAAACAAGCCTGGAAAGACTTCAAGAGTAATTCATGCTTTACTGGTCTGAAACAGGGCACTCTTCAAGTCAGTGAGCTAATAGAAATGTAGGGGTGTCCGGAAAATGCAGTACAACTAAGCTGCAAAGTTATACTGTAGTGTAATTTGCATATAGAAAGCTTTCCTGTGAAGTTATAGTATATGTGATGCATCCACTAAAGCATCAGTCTTAAGATAGTGTGTTTTATAGAGTGTATGGCAGCTAAAATGACCAGGGTTTCTGGAGATCTCCTGATCTTTTAGTGATGACCAGTCACCAGTTTTAAAGTTTTTTTTAATTTTTCCTTTGACAGTAGTTTTAGATCTTCTAAAAGACTTTTTTGAAGACTATTTTGCAGGAAAGAAGAAACCCAGGAACTAAAGTTAATGCAGTTGTCATAAAAGAAATATGTTTGTTTAGTCAAATCGTAAAACTTGGAGTGTGCTGTTATGCTTATCCTACAAACTGGGCAGAAATAAATGTATACCAGCAGTATCTTCCACCTCTATATCCTTAATGGGAAAGCATTTTGAGTGTTGCAGTTCCACAAGTCTATTTGTTCAGCTTGAAGTACATTTCAAAACTGTTTTGGTCAATTAGATAAGCCTGATGTTGCTCAGCGAAGTTTTGAATTTGGAGTGCCATTAAGTTGCAAGAAAGTTCCCTTGAGCTGTAGTCCCCATGACATGGAAGGTGCTGAAATCAAAACCAAGCAATCTGCTTTCCTTTCCTGTAGTCACTGGGTGATAACCCTGTCTCCATGAATTCGTATTACTCACCCATTGTCATGCTGAAGATACAATTGGCAGCATTTTAGAGAAATAGAATTGTTAACTTAACCAGAGAGCCAGTATCCAAATAAATCCTGTGTACCAGGTTTTTGGAAATGTGTGTGAGTATGAAGTAAGAGCATTCCTAATGGCCGTGAAAAAAAAAAGTTGAAGTGTAATGACACAATTTAAAGAGAGAAATAAATGGATACTTTTATCTCTGTGCTGTATCTGTTTCTTAAATGCTTGGTACTAACAGTAAGAAGTCTGCATATTAATCCAAAAATCTTTCTTTACTGGGAAGATGATGCATACAGAGGCTGCTCTGCCAGCTGTTTTTCAAGCCATATGAATACAGTTGTGTTTTTAGTGATGCACCAAACCTCCACTCTTTTACTGGTGATTCTTGCAATCGAGTTCTGGGCAGGTTCCTGCTGTGTGTGTACCAAAGAGTCAAATTGTATGTGAAGTGAAATTTGAAAAGAAGACAGCAAGAAAGAATTTTTTAAGGAAAATAGAATAAAACATGATAGCTTTTGAAAGCTAAAGGAAGCTTGAAGTGGCAAGAAGAGAGGAAGTATTCTAAATTTATAATGAAAATTAATTATGCATTCATTGCATTTGAAGAGGTCAGACATGATGAATTTAAATAGTACATGAGAATGAAGGCCATCTTTTATATTAAAGGCATTACAACAGGAGGAAAGGCAGAGAAATAAAGGAAGCAAAGGGGGAAAATTGCAACACTGAGGCAATAAGTAACAAGAACATTAAATCGAACAGATCTGCTTTGTGACTAAATCGATTTATGATTTTCAGGCAATTCAAAATAATGATAATGTATTAGCCATAAAATTATACTGGAAAAATGTTTAAAACTGCTGAGAAAGTTAATAAAAGAAGAAATTTCAAAGTGGATTCTCACCAGCTTGCAGCAACCTTTACAACTTCTGTACAGTGGAGTAATTCTTTCTTAAAATTTTGTTCCTTTCTTACATATAGTTGTTATATACTCTTATTTTTATGGGGAAAATACTAATTTTGCTTTCTTTTTTTTTTGCTGTCTCCTGTCATATCTATCCTATTTGCCCTACCCCATTTCATTTGTGAATGTAGTATATGAGCACAGAGATTAAACACAAGCCTGTGTAAATGCCATATGGGATAACTAGCTGTAGGGCTAAAGCAAAGTATGTTGCTCCACTTTCTGGGTTACTGGAGCAGAGAGTTATTCTCAGCAGGGATAGACTATACTGAATAACATCAGTAGAAATACAGTGTAACCTTTCTGCTTAACACTGTTTTAATACACGTATTCTGAGGACTCTATACATTCCATGTGGAGTTGGGCAATGGTTATATTGATATGTAAACACTGCTGTCAGACCCAATAGTCTATTTTTATCTCAAGGTATTGCTATGGAGCTTGAGGAGACACAAATTATATGTGTAGAGTAGTGTGACTAGGAAGTTAGAAACTCACACTGACTTTCTAGCCAAGGCATACCTTTAATTACAGAAATTCCAGGCAAAGGGAATTTCATTTCATTTCTATGGCCCTGAGCTAAGCATTGTCGATGGAAAGTGAAATCGGAGAGACTTAGTGGTNGTAGAACAGCAAATAGTAAATTGTCACCGCAGGCTTTTACAAAATAGCACATAGGAGAAATAAAGAGTATTTTTTTCCTAGAGAGTGGTTTCATGTACCTAGTAGTCCATGGGGTGCAAGGTTACCAGAACAGGATACAGTACCAGATAATTCCCCTGTGGCAGCTGTTATGATTCACTGGTTTTAATATTATTCCCAGCTTCACTTGAGGGAATTCTCCAGGCAAGCTTCTAAAACATAGTGTGTAGCCTAATAGTATTATTGTTTTTGTTTTTTTATTACAGACATGTTCTTCATTTACTTACAGTCAATCTCTATACTGAAAATGGTACCATAATTCCTGTAACCACAATTAGATAAGCACACTTAGATTGAATCAATACCCATTCTTCTGAAGAATATTATACTGAAATTGTGGAGTATGGCTCTCTTCTTCATCCTGACAAATACAATTATCACTAGAACCTCGGTCCAAAGTCCACCTAATTAATGTAATAAGTTATTTGCCAATTAAATAATATATTAATAATAGATAAGTTAGTGTTTAACATATGTATGCTGTCTTCGTATTTTGGAATCCTAAGTGTTCAGCATGGTTATCTATTTATGACCAGTTATTGCACTCTGTGTGGTGAAAATCCTAACAAGTTTAACCTCCAAGAATGGGGTTGTTGGGCATTTAGCACATGGGAGTTTTGATACCTAATAAAGAGTGGGGCTTTTCACATTATATTTCCTTTTCCCTTTTATTTCCCTTATTCCTCACCCTAGAAATGAGAGTAATTGTTATTCTGAGGGTAGAAAATTTCTGTGATATGTCTCCTTACCCCAGAAGTGCTTGATGTTACTTTCCTCTCAAGCTTTGCATTGTGTTTTAAGCTGACAAATGGCTGGGCTGGCATGGTTCTACTAAAATAATCAGTGGACATAAAGTGGTGGACAATCAGCAGACCAGATCAGGCAGAAGTTTGTTTCTTGGAGAGGCATACATAAAGTAGGACAACCATCGCTTCAACTTGTCATTTTAATGCTATCCAAGGGCATAATTCAGTTCCAATCATTACTTACATTTTGTCTTAAGTTTGACTTTAAAATTAAAATCCTATCATTAACTTCTTTCGGATTTTAAAACATCTCTACATATTTTCTCTCATTTCAATATTTCTGTCCTCAACCAGATTTTTTTCTTTTTTTAAAAGGTGCAACAGGGAAAAATCTTTCCCTGCTAGGACCCACACAAATTTTGTTCATCAGTTAGGTTGACAGCAGGTTTAGCACATGTATTAATTATGAGGGCAATTTGTTAGAACAAACAAGATGCCAAACCTTTAGTAGGCCTGGTGTGATTATAAATAAATTAAAAAACTTGAAGAATGCTTCAAGGCAAGATCTCGGCAAATAAAAAGAAGGGACTCTACTTTGAGACTATGCCATTAAACTGGAGAGTACCTTCCCCTTTTGAAAAAATATGTTGGGTATGTTAGCAATATATTAATGGTCTACAAGTGTATAATTTGCTTGCTAGAGGTTCATCAAAACAAAATATGTTATTTACTTCTATATGTTTCTCCTTGTGAACATCTATCTTCAGGACTGGCAGTAGTTCTGGCCTCTTTCTTATGTGTTTGATTGTATTTTCAGCTTTGGGGCGCCTGTCTGTGCTACTCAGTAGATAAAATTCTGGGAAAGCAGTGAATGCACTGGAAACTTGGTTCTGAGTTGTCACATGCTCTTCATCTTTTTTAGGAGGATGGATGCTTTCCAGGCCCTCAGGCACCTAACTAGTCAAACTTCCTACTCAAAAAATGCAACCACCTTCTTCAAAATTACCATCCAACATAATTAACCAAAAGGGGAAGGTTCATTTTCAGATGTAATTTTCCATGTTGCATTTGTTACCTAACCAACTACTTATTGAGCAGAACCAACATACTAATGCTAGGGACAACAGTTGTCATAAATTAAGACAACACTGCTTTTTGTGTGCCAACAGATATGAGAGATTTGGGTTCTAATCGGTTGTCATGATCAACTAATGTATTAGAGAATCGTAACTGTTCCATGCTAGAGGCAGGCAGTGTGGCAATTTAGTTGGATAGCACTAAGGTTATTGATTTTAGATCTTGAGAGACTTGTTAAATATATAATGAAGGCCAGTATTAATTTATTTATTTTTTATGAACGATCATCAACACTGAAACAATGGAAGTGGAGATATGAATGAACTTCATGTTAATATCTTCAGGAGAAGCAAATACCTGTTTGTAACAAGCACAATCATATTTTCTATCCTGCCCTGTCCCGTGTTTCCATATTTAAAAATATTTGTTTCCTGTGAGTTCCATTTTTATATACCTCACCCTGTGAACATATGCCTTCCAGTGCTGTAGCCACACCATTGCTCGATACAAAACCAGTATGAACAGTTGTGTCTTGTCTTACTGTCTTGGCATTAGTATATCTGTATCTTCCTCTGTGGCCAGGAATTTGCATCCAATAGCTGTCATACCTCTAACCCATTGCTATATATTCTGCTATGAGAAGCAGAAAGTAATGTAAAGCAACCAAATATTCTGCTCATTACTGACAGTAGAACTTCAGAAATGAAAATATATTTTTCTGTAACTAACCTGGATACCCTGTTCTCAAGGAACTGTAAGAACACTTGGGCAGTGAACTGGACTCATCTCTTTGTTACAGTGATTATACAAAGAGTTCTGTGGATGCATTTCTGAGGCAGTTTCAGTGAAATTCAGGGAGCTACTCTAGCTATACAGCTTTGTAAAGCAGCTGAATTTGACTCATTATCACTTTTTTTTTCAGATGTAAGATTTGATTTTGCCAATGTGCTACTGTAGTGTGCTGCTTTTGTAACAGTATTTGTTTCTTTGAAGTTGCATATATGACAATGATTTACTGTCAAGGTAGGTCAGACCCACAGACGTGTATGAGACAGTCAAGAGGAGGATATTCTGGGCTGTGAGAGTGTCTGTGACCCAAAAAGTGGCACAGAAGCACATTTACTCTGTGTGCTGATGACATACTCACTTTGTTTTTTCAAGAACTCGGCTACTCATTCTTTCATTCTATTATGTTTATTGGACAAGTTCCACATAGTCTATGATCAGCAGAAAACTGAGGTCATACCATTAACATTTTTTGGCATTCACAGCTAGACACATTTTTTTCTCCTTTTAACAGAACATGGCTTTGACATAAATAAATTTAAGAACCCTAAAGCCAATTGTAGTACCTTGTAGGTCAATGACTTGGTTTTCCAAAAAATGTTGGTGCCTGACAATACATATCAGCGATTGCTTAGCCATTCTGAAAATAAAGGCATCTGCTTAGGTACATGTGTGTAAATGCCACCACCTGACTTACGGATTCTGTTACTTGTATTTTTTTTCCCATAATTTCTTTATGGCTTGAGGGGTGTTTTCCCTAACACAGAAGTCAATAACCAAAGAAAAGAGACTGACATCTGAGTGTCTAAATATAAACCTCCAAAAAAGGGAATGAGTTTTAGATTTTGAACATTTAATATCTGAGCTGTTCAGCTTTGTCTGTCTGTGAAGCTGCTGCATTGACCAGAAGGTCTGTAAGATCAGTTGAAAGGCTGATATTTATGTTACAGTTTTAGTAAAGCCCTGAATGCTCTGTGCACCGCTCCTGATTTTCAGTAAGATGCATTCTCTTTCTGGAGATTTGTACTGAGGTTCCTGAAGGACCAGATGGTAGAAGATTCGCTCAGTGACTGACTTTCAGGCTGCTCTGAACTTTATAATTTGTGATTTCAATTCTGTTTTAGCTGTGACTGTTCATGACCAAATTAAGAGTAGGTTAGTTTAAGTATGTTTTAGATTTGAAGTCTACGTTGTTCTTTAGAGTTTTATAACACAAAGTAGATATATAGTGAGATATATACAAACATAATTGCTACTACTTTAAAAACTTACTACTTAAAACTAACTCCAAATAAGTTGTTAGTCTTTTTAAATAGGATTTTTTAAGTTATCAGGTACTCAGAGGGGTGTTGTCCTATTAGCTGGGTATTATAGAGGTTGCATTGTTTTATATTGTATTATGTGTATATATAAAATATTATCATAAAGATAATTGTATTATTAAAATGACTGACATCTAATGAAAGAGATACTTCAGGAAATTTGAGATTAATTCAATATTCAGAAGGTTGTTGATTTATCTCAAAGCTTTGTGCTCTGCCTTGTGTTTGCCCTCTGGAGTCTTCTTCCCCTGCAGTCCTTTCCTTCCTATCCCACTCTGTCTTTCTCCTGTGGTCTCTTGCTTTGACAATCATTTGTAAAGGCTGGAGTTGGGAAGAAGGCTGTTCCACATTTGGGTGATTACAGCTTGCATTTCGGGTATGCAGATCAGACACGATTCTTCCCAGTTGCAATCATTTTTCCCCTCTGTCGTCCCCCCCCCCATTATCTGTGCTGTAGGGTGGCTGCTTGGTCCATAGTAGGAGCTGCTTTCATTCGTTGCCTTTTCTCTCATTATACCTTGAAGCCAGAAAGACATCATTTCAGATGCAGTCTGCTCCTGTGGTCATGGTACAGAACCAGGAAGGTTTCACAGGACTTGTCTGTGGACAGCTGTGTTTAATGATGCTCTTCTGTGGATTTTGGAAGATCCTGTAGTTAAAATAATCATAATTCAGTCTTTACAAATGGTTTTGTGAACATTTCATAGCCATGCCCAAGCTGTTCTCCATGTTTTGTGCAGACAAGGCAAGATGATTTCAAAGTAAACATTCTCTGCCTTTCTGGATGACATCCTGCTGCTTCCCAACCATTTTTTTGTTTGCCTTTTTCTTCTTTACCCTCCATCATATATTAATTCCATCTCTTCTCCCTTCAGAGACAGATGGTGAGCTGGTGATACTAATGAGCTCCCTGCTGCCCAAGGAGGCAGACTGAAATGCTTTGTATTCTCGGAACTAACAGGCTGAGCACCCTCACTAAGGATGTAACACATGCGATGAAAGGTTTGATGCACAAATACTGTAGCAGTCTTTCTTCATGTGCACCTATGAACCGTGTTTCCCCAAGAGAGCAACTTCCTGAAACAACCTACCTAATAGTCTGATCCTTACTGTGTTTATTGGGGTATTGCTCTGAATGGTACAATAATCTCTCTCTTTTATGGAGATGGAGAGAGCATTAGGTTGTGGACACATGGCAATTGAATGCCCTGCTTCTCTGGCATTAGCACACTGAGAAATAAAAACAAAGAGCACCTGCTGTTTCTCAGAATGAGTCTTTGAACATTAGAAAAACTTTCTTGGCAGAAAGCCATTCTTTTCTGGGCTGACTTTAAAAAGAATGCAATTAATTATAGGAGCTGCAGACCTCTAAGGTAACAAAATGCAATTATCCAGGGATTCATGATGGATTCAGTTATGTCTTGATTAAAATGTAACAGGATTGTCAAAACTGACTTGTACTAAGTACGCAATTAAAGGCAGATCCAGTTGGCCTGGAAGTCTAATTGATGCAGTCCTGTGGCCAGTTCAAGGCTGCCTACAAAGTTCCCAAGTGGTGGTAGTTATGTGGATTCAGCATGATCCTGAGGAGATTTTCCAAAACCTAATGAATTTGTTACAATTCTGAGAATTTTCATAATGTTTTTATTATGAGAACATTAAATGTTCTCTCTTCAGCAGAGATCACAAAGAGAGATGTATCCCATTCTCCACACTCAGTAGAAAAACTGCAGTGGCACTATATTTCTGATTGAGTGAATATGAAACTTTACTTTTTGTATTTTTAAAAAAATAAATACTAATATCAGAGTATCTTTCTTTTCATGTGACATCTCTTTCTTAAGAAACAAAATTTTGCCTCTGGAATGGAGAACATTAAAAAACCCAGACTTTGCTTTCAGTTCCTACATGGAGATGTATCACATAAGTTTAGGGGATGGATAGTAACTCTAACTCTAACACGACCAACTATTATAGCCGATAGAGAGGTGTTGGTCTCTTATCAAAGCAGGTGCTTTCATATCTGTTGATGCAGAATAGTACCCAGTCCACATTTAAGTTAATTACTGTATTCTGCAAGTAATCTGCAAGTAACAGATGTGCTGCAGATGGCTAGGGTGATTAAAATAAAAAAACTGGCAAATAAAGATTTTACAGGTTTAGAAGCTAACAATAAATAAATGGGTTAAAAAGCACTATATTAAAACTAGAATATTTTAATAATTGAACTAAAACCGTATTTGTTTCCTTATTATCAGTCAGTTGCTGTGAATAGATTTAAAACAAAATCATGAGTTACAGACTTAGAGATGTTTTTCCCACTTGAATTTACTAGTGCTATGCCAACAGTTACTCTGTGTGCTCTTTTCTTGGTTCTGTGCTTTCACCAGCTTTCAGTAAGAACATAAAATGAGGGTCAGTTTGAAAATGGCTGATGGTCTTTTTTTTTTAGAATGTACATTTACATTTACTGAAATGAAAGCCTCTTACAGGAATGTACTGGTTTTACCAAGAATGCTTTTACAAGCATTTCTAGTTTATGACTGGAAATTCCACCCTGAAAGGAGAGGAAGCCACGTGTAGACAGGCAAACACCTACCTCCAAAAAAAAGCAAGGTAGTCCTGTAGGCCATGTAGGATCAGGAAATTGAACCACAGGTTCCTTCAGGATTAGTGGGTATCTTCACCATAAGGCTATTTTTTCTTCTGAGATGTTGCTCCTGCTCTGTTTTTTGTTGTTTGGGGATTTTTGTTGAGGAAAACTTTGGCAAGTCTTATTTCATCCTTATTTTCATCCTAATTCAAACTGTAGCAATTTATGGAGTCTCAAAACTTTCATATGACAAGAAAATGGTTTCCTGCCTAGCTGTGAGAGGCATCATTGTGAGGTGAGAAAGATTATGAAATGCTGGTAAAGGAAATGATACAATCTCATTAATTTAAATGTGTATGGGTAAGCTGACCTAATTTCCAAATCAGTAGTAAAATTGTAGACCACCTTGCAGTGAGATCTGATCAAGAAGTGGTATTCTGGACTGGATTTGGATAACCCCAATCACTGCACAGAAAGGCCATGGACGTTCCTCCTCTTATCTCAAGGCTTTTATTCTAGTAAACCTCTGAATAGTGTAGTAATTTACACCATATTCATATGAGAGTGGCTCTGGTAGTAGAACCACAGAACACCTTGCTTATGGGTTTTTCTAACAAACTTCCTTGCTATGTTCCCCTGATCTTTCTCTTTGACTCCTGCAATACCCCATAGTCATCTTTATGTACTTCTTGGAAGGGCGAGAGGCAGCACTTGCTGTGGCTGATGACGAGCCATGTGACTGCTGGCGAGCCAGCCGGCTGCTGCCTGCCAGACCCCCTTTTGGTCTCTTCCATTTGCCTTTGCTTCACTGGAGATGCTAGTTGGATCTGTATCATTTATCTAGCTATTGCTACTCATAAAACTCGTAGGAGTCCAGAATTTTTGAGGTCTCTCTTTTTCCGGCATCTGGATCAAAAGCCATTGTGGATGGGGAAAGGAGGTGGAAGAGTAGAAAAATGATCATGTAAGTCTTGTTTCCTTAGAGAGCCAGACTGAAGATGTGTAACTAAGACTTGTCTCACACCTTACAGATGAAGCAGAATGAATCTTTTGGTGAATAGGTATAGTAGAGAAGCTTAATTACAAGGGTGACCAAGAATTTAAAACTATGCCTCTGTTATCATGTGATAGCTCTGAGTTTGTATTATTTCAGAAATGCAGTCATCACTTGTTCAGTCATTTGTTCATATGTTTTAGGTAGTTGTTATCTGTTTGCAACTGTTTCCTCTCAGGTCATAGCCAGAGATGACATAATTAGAGGCATATATATATATATGATATTTTATTTACTAAAAAGTGTTGCACTGTGCAAGTGTTCTGTCCTATGAGAAGGTAAGTATGAGGTGTGCTGCAGAGATATTTCCTTGCAGTGTTCTCTCACATATTAAATTTGGTTTCTATTTATTCTTTCTTTTAGTTTGGATTTCTGGATGTGAAGGAACATTATCAAGTATAACACAATTGTGTTGTTCAGACAAGTTTTAGGTTTGCGTCATCACAGACATCCCATTAAAGAATTACACAGGAAGGAGACAGAAGAACGTTGCCTTTTCCTGAATTAGTATCATGAAGCACTTTCTTAGAAATCACTTTTAAAGTTCACTTATGTCATATGAAAAAGTCCTTCCTTTCCCTTTAGTTGTGAGACAAACAACCCCTTGCCCAGAGGTACAGAAAGATGCAAGCTTAAGAAGTATTTAGAATTGTTTAAGCTTTCTACTTTGCACATATGCTGGTGACACTGTGGAAATCTGGGAAACTCTCTCCCAGTAAAGATAAAGTGAGAGAAGACCTTTTAAATACTGAATAAACCACCTCTGCTTTAAATATGGAGAAGCTTTGGTATTTTGGGTTTAATGAGGCCTAAATATGTCAACATTGGAGGCTGTTTGCTTTGTTAAATAGTTGGCACTCTATACTGGCATCATTGTATTTGCTCTGTCAAAATCCTCTGTGACTCATTGTTTCCCAGCTATATGGATTCAGTTCTTCAGGCCTGCCTTGGTATTAGGTTATTCTTTTTAGTTTTAGCATGAACTACATCTGATCTCTATTTTTATTCCAAATGCCTTGCTATTTCTTGTTACACATCCTACAAGCATCGACATAGACAAATTAATGTGACTAATTCTTTTGAATAAAGCCAGTGCAAGAAAAGTGATGCATTTGAAATGTGAACTGTGGAAGTTTAGCTCATGTAGATACTCTGATCCAGCCTGATCATATTCAGAATTGGCTTCTGAATGTCTAAGGCTATAGTTCTTCTGGCCAGGGGGATGAGGCTCTCGTGCATATGGAGCTGGATTTCTCTGCAATCCCAAAACTGAAATCTCTTGACCTCTCACTAGAAGGGATTATACTTGTTACAAGTTGCAACTCTGTAATACGCTATCAGTTTTCTCTGCCAAACATAGTTCTTGTCACAAGGCCTACTTGATTTACTGTCTAGAAAACATATTTTCTCCACAGTTGCTGCAGTTTTTAATTTCTGTTTGTCTGGTTAGCATGTCAAGGACTGCAGTAAATCATCTATTTTGCAGTTGTTTACCATCTCTCTTGTAAGTACAATGCCAGAATTATAATGTGAATTGTTAATATTCCAATGCTGAGCACTGAAGTCAATGGAAATTTGGCATGTAGAATGATGGGAATATCAGCACAAGTCCAGTAAAAGGCATGTACATTTTATTGCTTTACTCAGTCATTTTCCATAAGATAATTTTTGAGTATCCAGTTCTTTATTTTTGTCCAAAGATTTTGATGGCCTCCTGAAAAAAACCCAATGTCTAGGGTTGATAAATGAAGCTACTGCAGAGGAGGTGGAGAGCTGGTCTGAAAACTTTCTCAGAAAGAGTCATTACTGCATTGCTAGGAAAACAGGAAAGTGAAATGAATGAGATTCTCTAGAGATTTGTGTTCAGGGTCAATCAGTTTTTATTAGTGATCTGGTTGATGGTGTAGGCAGTGTATATGTTGAATTTGTAGATGTCATGGAGTCTGAAGGAGTTATAAGCATGTTGGAAGACAAACTCTGGATTCAAAATGATCTTGGCAAACTGAGGAAATGATTAGAAAAGAGAGGAGATTGGTTAGTTAAGTGTAAGTGCAAATTATTGCACTTCAATGGGAATTGTCAGCTTCACTGCTACTGTTTAAGTGGAAATTTTACAGAAATAAGAAATTTGGGTATTAAAATGGACCACAAACTGAACTTCAATCATGTCTTGGTGATACAGAAAAACCAAATCTCACACTGGAATGTATGCGTATCTAAGTTTACATGCAAAAGATACAAGTTAGTCCTGGTCAATTCAACTTTGTAGGGCAGCATTTAGGAGCGAGCCAGAGAAGAGCATCAGAGATGAAGAAGGCCTAAAATGTTACCTATGGCAAAGAATAGAAGAACGTGGGTTATTTATTTTAGAGAAGGGCCATGTGTTGACAGTCTTCAAATATATTAAAAAATGTCAGCAAAGAGGATACAGTCTCCAAAGGCATAGTGCTAGATGATGAATAACAGGCTTACATGTTAGCAAAGAAAACACAAGTCAGAAATTAAGGAAAACTTTATAAAATGATACGCCATTTGGATTATTTGCCTGAGGAGGTTATAAAATCTAAATTACTGGAATTTAATAAATATAGAAACAGGCATCTGTATGGGATGACAGGTGTCTGCCTTGGCACTGGTGGAAATGAAGCAGGCTTCTTTTGAAGAAACTTGCAGCCATGTTTTCTAGATTTCTGTGTTTGCTTCTTGTGATTCTAATGGCAAATTGATATTATCAGAAAATAAATTTGGGGGTTTAGGACTACCTACTGCTTTATGTACTTACAGCCTGAAAAATTTCACACCTACAGGAAAATTGGTTATATTTAAGTGATAAGAGGGTTTTTTAAATTAGGCAGATCAATACTGGTATGCTGATTGATAATTATTTAATATATCTGTGATAGATTAAAATCAGATGTTATTATCCTTTCAGTATGTGGAAAATTGTATATTCCTTCTGGAGAACTCGCTTTTATGACTCTGCCTAAAATAAACACTCTTATCAGCTCTGACTTCTTGATGGTAAATAAAATGTATTGTTAGTATTACGGCCCTTTTTTAAGTGTCAGATTTATTCTGATTACTATTGTGACCTCCTGAAAGTGGTAATTTGGAAAATACAGTAAGAATGTTAATAGGCTCCATACACACATTAGCCTATGTGGCATTAGCATTTATTTCTAACATCAGTAGAAGTTTGTACTATAAACTGAAATTTGCCTTTGTGCCTTTGGTCGCATTCATACTGATGTACTGTTCTGTGTGGCATAATTCTGTGTAAATCAGTATAAAATCAGATTGGAAAGTAATGTGACATCTTTATCACAGAGAGGAATAACCTACAATAGGATCTGATGGGAATTTGGGAGAGGCAAAGGATTTGGTTTCTTTTGTCCCTGTCACTGCTTTACTGATGGTGGAGATGGGCACGGCAGAACAGGCGAGGGTGTTGTGGCGTGTTTGAGGCTGATGGGACACCTGAATTAATCCTCTATAGAGGTTAGCAGTTCACCAGTAATCTAGAAGTTGACAGTCATTCTGCCTGCCCCCAGGACCTTTCATTTTTCATAGAGAAAGCAAGTTTTTGAGCCTGCTAGGTGCTTCGTTCATTGTGGATTACATGTGTACTAGAAATCGGTGCTTGGATCCACAGTTCACTAATGGAATGATCAAGGGCTGAAACACTTTCACTGAGAAGGAAGTTATTTTTGCAGTAGTTGTATACAACTACTTGTTGTATACAAGACATAAATATTTATAGACACTGTGACAGTAAATTGGAAACCTGACTGGTAATTGTGATTTATGCTCAAATCAAGAATCTTTTAGATTTTTCATGCTTTGCACATGTTCACATTTCTTCCCTAATACCTTTTCAACTCCTTTTGTTACCTGAAATATCCTACATCTTTTAGATTTGGAAGAATGGACAATTTTCAACAGGCTCATTTGTTCTGAGTTGCAGCATATCCTCATGGTTTTATCCCATCAAATACAGTAAACAGTTAGCTCTGTTAGCTCTCCTGGATCCACATGCAAAGTTGTAAATGAATTTGATACTGTTCCTCCTTTATAAAGGCAGAACACTGAAATCAGATCCTGTTATTGTTGAGCTTAACATTCACTGACATTTTTAAAAAGAAAAAAATATAAATGGCTTTAGTATTAACAGTAGCTCACTGCAATTACTGGAGGTTGTGAGCATCGTGCATGTCAATATTTGCAGGACCAGAGTCAGAGCTTGGTTTACATGACTGGTATGTTGTACGACCATTACCACCTTTTTGGACAAATATGAACACTCTCCAAATGTATGTGAGGAGCAGGATCCAAGAAGTGTTTGTGGTACTGACTGGTGACATTTGTAATTCTCTGTAGTGAAATCAAATTTTAATGAAAGCTGGAGAGAACAAAAATACATTAGAACAAGTAATTCCAAGCTTAAGATTGAATTCAGGGTGTTTCCAAGTGGCAAACCATTGCCAATATGCACAAGTGTAGACCAGATGAGGAAGCACTTGTTCTGTGGTCATGTTTGCTGGGACAGGTATGGTGACAATTTTTCATCTTCAATAAATGCAGCACACCTCACTCGTGTGTCTTGCAGTTCTGTTCAGTCATATTATCTCCTATATTTTTGTTCAGTCACTGTTAGTTTCAGAGAGAGGAGCAGTGTGTTCAGGGAGTAGTTAAGCAAAGGTCATACATTATTTAGTTCATATGCAGTGCGCAAGGATTAATTGAGAGGCCTCGTTAAAGAGTAGAGAGCTCTGTTGCAAGTGGTTCATCAGGTGAACTAAGAAGCCTTTTGAACTGCTCTCCCTGCATGCTTCTGTTCAGTTGGACTTAAGTTGTTGGGGAGAAGAAACAAATGTGCTTCGATTACAGAAATAACTTCTGCTTTGAATGGGAAGATGTTCTCAATTGAAATGATTCTTAACCACTTGGGTCATTTCAGGATGCAGTCATATGTTTATAAATGTCTCTCTATATGAAATGACAACAGGAAAATGACATTTGCATTTTGAAGCACTATTTAGAGAATGTATTGTTAAACTAAAAAGTATGTTGTTCATATCAGCAGCGATAGTGGTAGCTGGTGGAGAACTGGAAGGATAGTGCTAGAATATTTACCTGGCTCTGGACAAGCAAGTGGCTTTCCTCTGGAGCACAATGTGACCAGGAGCTCTGGCTCCTGTGATAAACCTCTGTGACAGAGAAGGGCTACTGTCAGTAGGTCTTGTATGATGCAAGTTCTTCCAAGCCCCTATGTGTACTTAGGATTCAGTGCGGCATTTAACAGAATCAGCCCTTCTAGTAGTTGTTACCATGTTCTCTATGACATGCAGTGCCAATTCTGTTTTCTCGTATCATTGTTTTCTTAACTCAGGAGCAGACCTGACCAAGTGGTGGTGATCTGGTTTTGTCTGCAGGTGCTTATTCTGAGGTTAGGAGCTGATGTAATTTTGTTCTGTGGATGGTGTGATTTGATGGGCGATATTCCCTGCAACACAGAGCCTGTTAGCAAAACCAGCAGCAAGAATGGTACCATTCCTCTCACACTGAGGGTTAACTGACAAGCCAAATGATACTGTTGTGGAACCAGTGAGAGTGAAACCCAAAGGGGTGACTATGGCCAATAATTTTCCCTTTGGAAGTCTTTCCTGTTTGAGATTGCGATTGAGTTTGGTTTCAGGGAAGAAATGTGTGGCAGTGGGCTGTGGAGCTGAGATTTTGCTGAGGGACAGAATACACAGAAGAAACCACATGAGTAATTGAATCTCTTGTTTTGCTTGAATCGAGCAACAGAATATTTCAAGTTTTCTGTGAATATTAGCTCATATTTCAAAATTAATTTATTTCAATCCTGTCTAGACACATCCTGTGTTCATTTTCTACAAATAGACTTCAGCAAATGGCAGGATTTGCCAAATCAATACATTTTAATGATACATTATAGAATACTTGAGGATGGCAATTGGAATTTATAATCACAAATGCTTAGGACAGAAGTCTGATTCTACAAGTTGCAAGTTGGTCAAGCAAAAATGAACTTAACATTTTACCTTATAGAATCATAGATGCCCTGTCAGAGCTCAGGTATTTTATAGCTAACAAGCTACAGGTCAAGAATTACTTTAAAAATAATCTGAGACAACTATTGTTGATTTTTCAGATAATTTACAAACAGAAGAGTAATTTGTCTGAATAAATAATGTAATGCAAGGTTCTGTGATATTCTTGTGCATTGAGATGAATTTAGTGCTCATATACGTAGCAAGCACAGAGCTTGATTCCAAGTGATTTACTTAGGTGCCTTTTTATGGGGGACTTAGAGGATGGACTGTTCTCTATCTTTCACCATCTCTTCCTTTCCTCCATACAACTTTGCGGAATTTTTAGGAAATGCATTTTGTCTTGCCATTTTCAGAGCTTCACCTTTTCTCTACTATAATGGAGACTAGGGTGATGAGGGTCACAAGTGAATTCAGAGAGGATAGGCTAAATCCAAAGTACATGGAGATGCAGTTAAATAAGCAGACTACTGTAGGCTTTGATGAACAATTTGCCAGCCATCTGCCTTGTTTTTCTCTCCAGAATTGATGGCAAGATATCAAAACTGTTCAATAGTTAGCAATAGCTGTTACAAATCCTTGTGAGCTGCCTATTGGGTATGGACCACTGGTGGTTTGCAAGTTTGGGCCAATGCTTCACAGCTGAGCTGTGGAACAACATTGCAGGTATGTTGTTTTCAATTGGAAGCTATATAGTGATATTTGACATATTCAGACAGAGGTCCACTTATCCAAAATTTTTGGAACCAGTTGCCTGCAAACAGCACACCTGACATTTAAGGCATTTGTTTTCTCTTCTCTGAGATGGGACAATAAATTGACACCGACCAGTGATATGCTAAAAGAGAGCATACGAGAAAATTCCAAAGCAAATACAAATAGGCCTTCTTGTCTGTGTGCCAAGGATGCCTGACGTTTCTATCAGTACTGTTAGTGAAGCTCTACCTGCAATTTAGATGAAATCTGTGCCTAGCATGTCCAGCTTCCAAAATAAAGAATAATCCATTTTTCTTGCTGGTATTACACAGAGAGTCTTGTGTAATCACTGCCAAAAGATAAGAATGAAATAGGAAGAAAAAGTAACAAAAAACAATGCTATTCTGGTAGGGAAGGCAAAGAAAAGATAGGTATAAAAGAAAGATTGGATGTGCAACTGGTGCTGTGATATTAACTTGAAATGCAATTACTGAAGGTCAGCCATCTCCAAAGGCAAATTTTGCTCTGCTGCTTATGGACTTGTAAGCTGGGGAGGTAGACGATTACAGAAAGTAACAAGTAGGAATGGGTTGGGCAGAAGAGGATAGCGGATCATATTTTCCTTCTTAAGACCTTAGATCTTCTGATGAAATTACATACATCTGTAGTTATCATGTACCTGACAGTATTGTTCACTACAACTTCAAGACATGGATTCCTGTTTCATTTTACCTCTGCCTTTGAGTATTTGCTACCTGAGGGATGGGGGAACAGCAGAATTAATTCTCTCCCGCAGTCTTCTACCATTTGACACATTTAATAACAAAGACAACTTACTTTTTTTCCCCAAAACCTATACCTAAACATTTGAAGGGGCAACTGCAAAGCATAAAATTGAAGCCTGACAAATCTACCTACAGTATGCATAGCCCAAGCTGTATTTTGTTTAAGATACTCCATTGAAAATATAACATAATTGTTCTTCTTTTCTTTCCTCTTACATTTGACAATATGTCTGTAAAGGTCTGAGATTCTGAATGTGGTGTTATTTATTGTTGTTGTTGTTATTTAGTAAATCTGAAATGATAACTAACCAAAACCTCATAATAATAGGTATGCATGACTCGTGAGTTGCTCATAAAATATTTGTTCCATTAATCCAGCTCTATCGTGTGGTTTGAAAGTAATTACATTTTGAATATCAGTGTGAATAACTTAATGGTTTGAAATCACTCAAAATTTCTTATCAATTCATCAGCTAATATCCCTTACTTGTAATTTGCATTCTTAACAGAATAAGTGACTCAAAGCTACTTCTTATTTTATTTCTTTTATAATCATTTACAGCTTCCTTTGATCATATGGTAATATCCTTCACTTTTACATCCTCCAGTGTCTTGGAGGCAACAGGTATCAAGCTGGTTCTATTTTTATTCTTTATTGAAGCAAAACCAGAAGTTTCTCTGACCTCTTGCAGTATGTGAGGAAATTTGAGGAATCTGAAGCTCAACTGTGTTGAATGCTCATTTATTTATCTATGTAATATATGCAAAATGTTAGAAGAATCTGAGATGGATCCAAAAGCTATAACCAAAAAATAAATATTAGAAGCTTTAAGTGCTAATCAAAATGCTGTCCACACATAGCTGCCAAATAGGCCATATGTGGCCAATGCAAATAGAGGTGTGACGTGACTGTTCGTTGTTCTGCTAGATTAGTCAGTACCTGAAGACACAGTGCTAGTTTCGGAGGACAATTTCTCTGGGATTTGATGGATCATCTGATTATCATATTTTGTATTATTCTGACTAATCTCATGCTGTAGAATAGATGAAATTGTGAGAAGGTAAATAAGGAGAATGCAACTATATTGGAAGGAATTGGAACAAAAGATCACTTTTCCTCCTGAGACAGTTATACAGCAAAGCAAAGGGTCTTTAGCAAACACAAGAGAAAATTATTGCCATATGTAATTTTTTATGTAATGTTGCTCATGAAGGAAGGAAATTATTACCATTGAAAAAGATTTCCTTCTTCCATCCCCCTCCTTAAATCTAGATGTCTCATTTTCATGAATCTGAATTGCAGGAATGCAGGCCCCATGTAAGCGACAGGGAGACAAATGGACTGTTTCTATACATTGCATATAATGATGAAAGAGTTAAAGGGCTTTGAGTCGTGTAGGCTGCTTCTCAAACTTACCTGAAGCTTGCTCAATAAGAAGTGACTAAGCTTTTTAGGTTCTATAGCTGTTTCTGGAAAGGATGTTGCATCTGTCAAGTTAAGTCCTTTATTTGACACAATAAGTCTTTTCTTGTTGTCATGTAAAGTGGTCTATGTTGGCCTCAAAAGAATAAAGAATGTTCTTCAACAAAAAAATGCAAACCCAGAACAACCAAAGAATAAAAAGTGATTTAAGAATTGTTTTACTTGCCTTTATTAATAAGGTAGAATACCGGAATTTGTCTCTTTCTTAAAGTACATTACAGATGACCCTACTGTCCAAACTCGTTTACTATTATTAGATCTTTTCAACCTGAGAAGTGCTGACATCCTGTCATTAATATTCTTGTAAATTCTGAAGTAAACAGATTTCAAAGACCCTTGACTGTTAGTGTAAAGACAAGGTCAAAGAGTTGAATGACAAGTCCTCCTGGTACAATAAGAGTCATCAATCAGTTTTACTAGCAACTTCTTAATAAATAAAAGAGAGCATGACATGAAAAAATAGTATCTTGGAAAATATAAGTGCATGACATCCATTTTGGTATCCTTGGATTAGTAGTTAATGACAAACTATTCTATATGGTCTGGAAATATGTTAGTCTCCTGTAGGAGGACCTCTTCTGCAGTTTAAAACTTCTGAAATTAAAAAAATCTAATAAGCAAAAACTTTCTGAGCAAGATAAATTAAAGCAACTAAAATAAGCAAGCTGGTTAAATTTCATTGAAGAATTGCCAGGTTTTAGTATTGATAACTCAAAGATGGTTATTTACAGTCATTAAAAACATTTCATTTCAGTTTCTAAGTACTCTTCTATATGACTTTGCAAGCTTCATTGTCAATGCCTTCAGCAAATACACAGCTCAGAAGCCAGGTCATTTTCCTCTAACCTTCTGCTGGAACTTCTTGAAACTTTTTAGCCTGCACTGTGGTGTCACTGTGTTTCTTCTCTTTAAATCTTCTGTGGCATTTATTCTACAGGGTTAGATATTACAGACAGGGTAATCAGTGGTAATATCAAATGCAGACAGTCTAGCAGTTTAATAGCAGGACATGGTCTAAAGTTAAACAGATGGCTCTGGAAGAAGGAATTCCTTTATCTACTAAGTAAATGTATAGGGACAACAAAATTATGATTCAGATCTCTCACTTTTATTAGCACAGGATATTAAAAATTGGAGAAAATATAAAATACCTACATGTTAAAGGACTTCAGATGCTTTTAGCAGTCAAGATGTGTCTTTTTCACTTGGTCATTTTCTCATGATGATAATGAGAGTTTGTCTCAGTAAAAAGGAAACAAAAGTCAGTTCATATCTGGAGATCCAGACTGATCCAGTCTGAACACAAGATACATTTACATGTAAATTTTCTTTACTGTTTGAAGCTCAGAGAAGGAGGGAACACTGCAGTTTGCTGTGTTCCATGGGATTACCCACAAATGTGGGGTAATAGGCACTGCACTGAGTGACTCCTCCTGACCACCTTTCTTTTGCTTTCTCCAATGAGAGCTGGAGTCTTGATTTCTTTGGAAAAGACTGCCTTGGGGTGAGAGTGATTTGGAAGTAAGAACAGCAAATGTATCTTAGTGTCTCCCCAAACACTAGCATGTTGGTTTTCATTTTATTGGTGTAAAATCAAGCTGGTTTCCGAGTCGTGTATAAAAGGTATTTAATAAAATATGCCTGGTGGGACTAGTGGCTAGCATTTGGGATCTGTACACTTCTTTGTAGAGTAGTGGTGTTATGCTGAACTTTCACTATAAACCTGAGGCTTGAGCGCATATATCAAAAGGTTTGCCAAAGCTTTTGTGGGTTAAATTCCTCAAAGTGGTGGTTTTGAGTGGAATTAACAACAGCAGAGAAACAAAACCCACACCTTTCATTAGGCAAACCCATATTTTCTTTTTCATCTAAGTCTGACTGCTTTCAGCAGTTGAATAAGGCTTAGATATATGACTGCAAAAAGAAATGTAGATAAAATGCTTCTGTGCCACCTTTCAGTCTGCAAATGTAGAGTTTGGGATATGACTATAATTTCAGACTTCACATCCAAAGATTGTGCAGACACCATGTTGTAGGTACTTTGCTTGTCAGTAAATGTGAGGGTATCTTTTGTGGGCTTAACCAACACTTCTTCACAGTTGGGCACTTCTTTGGCACAAACAGACTCCAGGCAGAGTTCTGATTCCATTGAACTTAAAGACAAAACAAAATTACAAAACTTTTGTTTTAGTATGATCGAGACTTTATGTAAAGTTGTAGATTTCCTAGAAAATATTCAGATAAATTCTTTCTGTGACTTGGTGATGCTCTAATTATGTTGGTTGTCCACAGAAAATTATGTTTGTTACACAATATCTTCAACAAAGACAAATCATGTTATGTAATTTTCAGTAACTGCAGAATCACAGATTGATTGAGGTTGGAAGGGAACTCTTGACATCATTAAATCCAGCCCCCTTGCTCAAAACATGGTGCACTAGATCTTGTCCAGTTGAATTTTGAGTACCTCCAGGGATGGAGATTCCACAACATCTCTGAGTAATCTGTTCCAGAATTCAACCACCCCCATGGGGAAAAAATGGTTTTTTCTTACATTTAAATTGAGTTTAATGCATTCTGGTTTGTGCCCATTGCTTCTTGTCTTGTCACCGTGCACTGCCAAGAAGAGTCTGGCTCCATCTTTATTCCCTCCCATCAAGTATTTAGACACATTGATAAGATTTCCCCTGAGCCCTCTCACCTCTAGGTTGAACAGTCCCAGTTCTCTCAGCCTTGCCCTAAATGTTTGATGCTCCAGCCTTTAATCCTCTTTGTGACTCTTTGCTGGGCTTACTCTAGTATGTCCATGCCTCTGTTATACTGAGGGTCCACAGTACTGTAGATGTGTCTTGTAAGTGCTGAGAGGGGAGGATCATCTCCCTTGGCCTGCTGGCAATGCTCTTCCTGATGCAGCCTCAGAGACCTTCGACGTTCTTTGCTGCAAGGGCACATTGCTGGCTTACATTCAACTTGATGTTCACCAGGACGCCCAGGGCCCTTTCTGCAAAGCTGCTTTGCAGGCTGTTGGCTTCAATATATACTGATACATGGGGTTATTCCTCTCCAAGTGCAGGACTTTACAGCTCCCTTTGTTGAGCTTCATGAAATTCCTGTTTGCCCATATTTCCACAAGATGTATCACTGATGTAACAGCCACTCCTCACATTCTTGTGTCATCTACAAACTTGCTGTCATCATCCCATGGATCTGTCTCCTGGCATCTCAGAAGCTGTGAAGTCTGACCTCCATTTGCAACTCTTCACTTAGGGACCCAGATCTTCCACCACCACAAGGCCTCTGCAAAGAAGGATCCCATCTCCTGCTGTCCTGGCTTCAGTAAGAGACCCTGGACACCTTGGCAGCCCCAGACCTGCAGAACTGCATCTTCTGCTGGCAGCTCCATCTGAGCTTGAGCAGTAGATGGTGGGGAAAGCAGGAGAACATGTAATAGCCTTCACTCCTACAAAAATAACTCCTTTTTAGATGCTGGATCACTTTTTTCCCCTTCCTAGTCTGCCTTAATGCCATATAAGAATGTGATTGAAGTTTTTGGCTTCTCGAGTGCTTTGTGCTATTTTGAATGTAGAGAACTATTTGTATTCTGTAGAGGTTGTTTTCACTTGCATTTGAAAATACATGGCAACAATTTGTACTGAACCAAGCTTCTGTTAAGAGCAGTTAGTTGTCATCAAGTGAACAAATGCATTAGCCTGCCACCCTGGTATATATAAGCCCTCTCTCCTATAAAGCACACTTTTAGTGTGCTGTGAACACACTTTTAGTGTGACTTTTTTTTACCAACTAGATACAGCATGGCAGGTATTCAGAAGACTTCTGCCAAGGTTCGTCTCCTTGTTGTTTTATTTTTAGAATGTTCATTACCATGGCATGGAAGCACCGTAGACCCATGTGAAAGTGTTAATAGCCATAAAACCACCTGCTTCCTGTACTTGTTGCTGTGAAGTGTGATCTTTTTAGTTTGGAAAATCCTATGTAAATGTGTGTATTAGTCTTAGGATTCTGTTTCCTAGTGTGATGTGGTGCAAAATGTGCTGCATTTGCTGTGGCTGGCCCTCCAAATCTGCCTGCATAATTTATGGGAACACTTCGTGGCACCTTCTGCTGCTAATGGCCTCTCAGAGTTCTGCAGAAAGGGCTGGTTCTGTCTTCTAATTTTAAGAGCCATGATGGTGGCACTGTTTGTCACTTTTCTGGATCTATTTTGGGTTTATGTCCAGCCGAGGGTTTGAAAGGGCTGCTATAAAAGCAGAAACATCTGCTGGGGCTTTGTGTGCTGCTGGCTTGCCAAGTTCAACAGCAGGGCAAACTACAGCTGATGGGCTTGGCCCTCCCCAGGTGTCACTGCAGCTACAGGAGAATGACTGTGAGGGAGATTTGGCTGCTAAAAGCTCTAAACACAATAAATAAATATAAAAAAAACAAACAACAAAACTTCAGCAATTGTAGAAGGCTATTAGGAGGTTAGGACTGGGGTCATTAGCAAGTAACAGAAACAAATCCTGCTGAAGTGATTGAGAGCATCTGAATTACCCAGGTTGAAGCACCCTCAGGTGTTCCTCCTCCTGTCATTAACTGTGGGATTTCCCACTGTGTTCTGTAAACTCCCAGTTCAGGTGGCACAGACACACGGTGATTTTAAAGGCTGTTAAGAAAAAATTATCTTATTTAACTGTCCAAGTTTTCATCGTTTCAGACACGTCATGGCAACCTCATTCATGGGCAGACGTGGGTGAGGAAGGTGATGTTTTCAACTCGGACACTGAACTTCTGTTGCAGGAGAGGGATTCAAAATGATGCCTTAGAATTCCTTGTAAGGGTTTTGTTCCTGGTGCAATTGTAATGGCTTAGAATAATCACTCCTTTGACACTGGGGACATGGGAACTGATATGCTGGATGAACTTGCGCTGCATAATGTGTACTAGCAGTTTCAGAGAAGCATGCCAGAAAACCCACAATAGTCAACTGTGTGGTAGTTGATAGGTCTCTAATACACTCAACATAAGGCTTGATACCTTCCAGATTCTATTTATCTGTTTATCTATATATCTATTTATCTATATATCTATTTATATTTAGCTTATTGTTTAGGACATTTTCATTTTTTATAAAAATGTCCAGTTACTCCCTTAGTTCTGCCAAGCATTTGTCTTCAGGTGCAGAGTACCAAAGTCAAATTACGGACATAACATTGACTTCATTTACCTTTTTATAAAGTGCTGCAACCTGACCATATAATTCACTCCTCCTCTCACCTCCCCCGAAGCAATCATAAAGTTGAGGTCAGCATTTCAGCAGCAAAAGCAAAAACTTCTACAAATTGAATTAAAGAAGACTTCTACTTACGGAAGAGTAAATAGCTGACTGTTATAGTTGGCAGAACACATTACTAGAGGAATTCATAATCACATGTGAATGTGCACATACCGTTTATTAAATTATTATAAGTTCTTTTTTAAATTCGTAAATGTTCTTACTGCAGCCATATCTATCCAGTGATTACAAGAGAACTTGCTGTTCTGGTCAGAAAGCACAAGGCCAAATTCTCCTCATATATCTCAACATCCTTCTTGCCTTCCAAGAAGCTGCCTGACTGAGAATAAGGTTGTTTCAGGAATATTTCAGCTGTGTGTAGTGGTTTAAATAAAAAGCCTAGGCTGTGGGAAATACCTAGCGTTTTTCCTTGGTGAAGAATTTTAACGTTCCTTGCAAACCTCAAGAAAATGTTCTTAAACCATCCCTTTTCCCCAAAGAACACAAATATGCAAGATGAGAAATTTTCCTTTGTAATTACTAATTTCCAGTTACAGCACTCACAAAAGAGGAATCATACTGGAAGTGATATAAGCTTGTTTCCACTTCTGGCAATGTAGTTAGTAAGCATAATTTTGGAAAATTACATTTTAGCGCCAAAGGCTTTTCTTTCTTTCTTCTTTTCTCTAAATTTTCAACAAACACCTTTTTTTCAGAGGTTGCTGTTTGTTCAAATTGGTGAAAGGAAGTTAACACTATATAGGAATTGAAGTATTCATTTCTTTTGTAGATAGCAATTAAATAGTTAAGTGAAGCCACTGTTTTTTTTCAACACAGTACTTTCAGAAATAATAAATTGAGCTTGTGAAGGAAAGCCTTTTTTATAAAAAAATATACACCTAATGGTAAAATTCTTCCTGTACTGTAATCCAGCTAGCTTTTTTATGGTACANCCCCCCCCAAATTAATATGGTTTTTAGCACTGTCTGAGTTATCCGTTCTGGTGTTTTATTTGTTTCTAATATGCCAGGGCTATCTCTCAGTAGCAAATCCCTCAAACACTTCATTCCTTGCTGAGACCTACTAATACAATGCTGGATTTGCAGCTGCTGAAACTAAATCTACACAGGACTCTTTCTTAGGATAAATGCTTGCACACTAATGATTAGTTACATGATACATTGAATTAAATGAAGAAAGTGTGGTAAGAAATTGATCTTTCCCTATTTCACACAATTTCAGTCTTGTTTTCTACTCCCTTATTTAGGTCACTACAACTGTTTGTGGGACTGAGTTAAAAACCAGATTACTGAAATGATTCAGGTTAAAAGCAAGTCTTCAAAACCGTTCATTTGAACATAGACCATTTCAGTCGTTTGGGTTTTAGCAGAAGCAAATGGCTGGGGTAGAAAGATGGTGGGGGATTTTTAAGGTGCCCCCAGGCCACGCTGTGTACAGTGACTGCACCTCGAGGGCTGTGTGCTCCACTGCCTGCCCCAGCACCGCCTGGCTTGCAAAGCTAAGAAGGAAGAAATAACACTGAGCTTTTACTTTTTACAAAACTAAGACATAACCCTGTCTCCCTAGCAGTGTCTTGTCTGCTTTGTCACTGTGACACTGCTTGTTTCATGGTTGAACGGATTCATCACAAATATCTGTGTACTGCACGTGTGGCTGCAGGCTGTACCTGCCAGGATGTGCCATCAGTGAGTGCTGTGTGTTGGTGATGGAATTAATGCACCAAGGCAGTAGTTTCAGAATAGGTCTCTTGCCTAAGCTAAGAGTTTCTGGGAGAAAAAGTGATGGCTGCAACTAATAGAAGCGTAATGGTATGTTTTGCAGGCCTGTAAACTACTGGAGCTGTGCAGCAAAGTAATGATGAGCTTGAAAATGTAACTGTTAAGCAGTGTGGTAATAGGTTAAGGAGTAGGATGTTTGTGGCACACTGAAGGACTAATGAAGGGCTGCAAAAGATAACTGTGGTGTACAGTGAGACTATGCAGAGTAGGAATGTTTAAATACAGCACTGAAAGATATGTAGTATATACTAAAGACACAGTGCTGCTGACTATTGGATTTTAAGAGTGTGTGTGTGTGTGCATTGTACAGATTAAGTATTCAACCAAAACCAGTACATGATAAATGCATAGAATCATTTTGGTTGGAAAAGACCATAAAGATCAAGTCCAACCATTAACTTAGCACACTGCCAAGTCCACCACTAAACCATGTCCCCAGGCTCTACCATATCTACACGTTTTTTAAATATCTCTGGGCATGGTGACTTGACTACTTTCCTGGATAGCCTGTTCCAATGCTTGACAAGACAGAAAGTACCAGTAAGGGAAAACATGATACAGTACATAAGTAGATATATAGCTTGACTTTCTGCACGAAGTAACACCCCCATCTGTACACAGTGCTGTTTATCACCTTCTATGTTCCCTCCTAAGAAAACATGAATGGTTCCTGTACCATGTGAAGCTTTGTGTTTGGACAGCTCTGAGACTGGGTAATTCCTGGAAAGTGCGGGGCTTCATAACAGTTCCTGCAAATCTAATTGCAACACTAGGATAGAAAGTTGTAGCCTGCCATGGCAGTATAGAGCACAGTCAGCCCAGGTACTGTGTAGTGTCGGGGGAGCCGGTTGTCAAACCTTCAGGGAAGTAGCCAATGTGTAGCATAGTTTAACAGTTGTCTTCTCTTTTTAAGTACATTGCAAAATAAGGCCTGTCCTATTCATCACTGTGAAGTCAGTAACCCTAGTTCCTGAGGAAGGATCTGGCTCCCTAAAGTCACCTAGCAGGTAATCCTTGCTTTTATTATCGGCTACAGAGGACTGTTTTTCTCTCTTGGTGCAGCCAGTTGAATTGGGTATATTTAACGCATTGAATAAAAGTTCAGTTATAGAATTTCTGATATTTTGATCCTCCTTAAGTTCTCACTTGATATGAATGCAGCTGTTCAGTGTTTTGGTTTCATTTGGGGTTTTTTCTGTGGATTTTTTTAGGTCAGAATTTTACAATCAAATATACATTTACAGGTCACTAAAAAGCCACTACAAATGGCTGCCTGTCCTTTGTTGTGCTCCCACAAAGTGACTGAGACGGTAGGGCTCTTCATGTGCTCATAATATCTGCAAAAATGGGAAGGAATCTCTATAACTGTACACATGCAGAGTCGCACTATGTTCTGTATTCATGAGAACATTACAGAGCAGGTCACTTCAGCTAAAAAGGCTGTTGTGATAATCCACAGTTCTTAAAAATATCTATGTTATTAGCATATGTGATCAATATATGTTATCAGTAATGGATTGGTAAGTAAAAACGGGATGCATTCATCTTCACAGTGCTTTTGGAAAAAAGATAAACTCTGTATTGCCTAAATGTGAAGTTGCTATGCCATTGATTCTTTAGGATAAAACTGGATTAAGGAAGAAGCATTTCTATATTTCTGTTTGTGAGAGGAAAAATATGTAACTTCGAAAAGACTCGGCTTTTCTGGAAAGCAGAGAGAGAGGTATTTTCAGAAAGTACTCCAACAGAGCTGATAGCTGATGAGTAATCCATTAATTGGATTGCTTGAAGTCGTACTCTTCTACAGCATTTGAAGAAACTTTCATCTACATGAATTCCTCAATGCATGAGTCAGGTATCGGAACCCAGTGTTACAGTGTGCTTCTACTGTGAAGAAAGGCTTTGGGGTTTTGGAGTTTTTTTGTTGCTGTTTAAAAAGGTTTTATGAGGCTAACCAAAGTATCTGAAATTTCCACATTTTATGTGTAAGAGCCCTTGAAGTCTTCTGTGGTGTTTAAGTAAAGAAGATACATTAGTGTACCACTTTTTAAATGGTATTCCTCTGGTTACATCCCTTTGTCCTGGCATTTGTTGTTAGAACTTCTGATGTATGTTTTAGATACGCCCATCAGCCAGTTCTTCATTACTCTACTGTCCTATAGATATCTGTTTTCCATAGTGACATTTGAGGTATAGGAGATAGTGTTGTCTTTATCTTTCAGGCAAGGGACCAGAACACAAAGGAAATCCTGGTGTTAGACATAAGTCTGTGACAGAGCAAGAACCCAAATTAATTTCTCTTGCACTTCTTTAAAGTTCATGGTGCAAATACTGGATTGTTCTGACAAAAGAGGGAAAGACCACATTTGCAATACAGTCTGAAGAAAACTGAGTGGGAAGAAGTTCAGTGAGTGTTATGCACAGATCTGCTCTTCCTTAATTTTGTAACATGCATCTCAGTTGAATCTTTTTTTTTCAACAACTTATCAATCATCTAAACCAGCAGGTCTTTTGTATGTTTTTTTTTCCCAAGGCTTTCTTTTTTGTTTTGCTGGTTAAGTAATCCATGATTCATTTGAAACCTCTTCACTGTTGTCTTCTAGGATTTTCAACTAGTAGAGCTTGTACAGTATGGCTCATTTGTCTAGAATGGAGCTTGAATTGATCTTCAACAAGAAAAGGTAGAGGAAATCCAATGCACATGTGTGTTAAGTGTTCCAACCATTCTCTTTCCAATGTGTCTCTTCAACATATTAAAAATAAAAGAAAACAGGGAAGGAAGCATTTGTAGTTGACATTTCATTTGAGTATTTAATTTGTCTTGGGAATGCAGTTTTCATATCTCTAAATACTTTCATTGACATCTTATTATATACATTTGAATGTTACTTACATATATATTTTAATATATACTTGTAAACGTAATCTGGAAAAACAACTTGCAATGAGCAATGAATCATAGGTGTGAGTCACCAGTGGGGAACTGTGAGGTTTAAACAGGCAAACATTTGGTTCGTGTCTCTTTCTGTATCTGTTAAATTTCTTCTTCCTCAATATTTCTGTTGGAAGGTGTCCAGACTCAGCATTTAGGTACAGTTCCAAATTATGTTAGGCATAGATTTATTTTCGCTCAAATATGAAAAAGTTACGTTTTTAAGGACAAGACCCAAATTTCCTCAGAGCTCAGGAGCTTTTTAAGTTTTATCAAAGTACATTTTGGTACCACTTGGAAGTTTTCCTATCATTTGAGCTCACAGTATTAAAACAAGCTGAAAAGACGTAATTCTGACTGTTCTCTAATATTGTTGTATGATTTTGATGACTGTTATTTGAACATGCCATTGTTAGAGTGACAAGTGATTTTTCCTTAAAGGGGGGAAAAAAAAAAGAACGGCACATATTTCAGCAGATGCACACACTTTCAAAGAGGCTGTTACCCAGCCACAAGCCTTGTCAGACACACGTTGTGTGATGTCTGCATCAGGACCCCAGTAATTATGTTGTTCCAGCATCTGATGGTCCTCTGCTCTTGAATGGGCTATCACCTGAATACTGGAAGATGTGTTTCCTATGATTTTTCCCTGAGTTTTGCTCTACTAAGAAACATCCTGCAATCTGTAGCCTGTAGAGCACAGGGGGTAAGTAGCAGCAGGAGGAAACAGCCTGTGGATAGCTTGCTGTATCCCCCAGAATGTCTCAGAAAATTCTTGCTCTGGCTTACGGAGTTGTGCTACCACTGCAAATGAACCATGCTATAGAAGGATGCTTTACTCTTCTTTTCAGGTACATGTGTATCCTCTTTCCATTATACCTTGAAATGTCTTTTCATGAATTTTCAGGGAGAAAAGAGAATGTATTTATCCTGTTAAACACAGATGGGTCATTTGTGTTTTCTTTTTCCTCTCCTTAACACTTTTAACACAGCACAAGTTTGGTTTTTAACACAAAAAAATCTCTTTGTGACTGGAAGGGCTCCTGCTCTCCTGAATTTAGTACAAAACACATTTTATGCTGCTTCTTAATATATTTTTAAAATAGGCATGCACTTAGATCCCAGAATTCATCTTCCCTAACCCTGTCTGTAACCCAGTGATGCAATTCCAGGGAATTCTGTTCTAGTTGTGTGCTACAAAATGTTAATTTTTTATATATGCAGAGTCAGGAACTTGGAATTTATATCTCAAGTAAAAAAGTTGTGGTGATCTGTTTTCTGTGTTTTATAGCAGATGTGGAAAAACAAATATTTTAGACAGTGCTTCCTTTGAATGATGTCCTTGGACTATGTCCTCTTGTATGTAAATGTCTTGAAGAGTAGCTGACATTCCTGGGCTCCCTTAAGGCTGGGTTATAGTAAAAAACATTTGAGAGGCTGAATAAATTTCTCAATAGATCCACAGGTCTTCTGCCAATCCAGGTCTTCCTGCGTAGGCATGGTGTACCTTTATGGATATGCATTAGCCTGTTGTTTCAGGTTGGAATTGGATTTATTTTTTTCCCCTTGAGATAGCTCATTTGTACCAGAAACCAAAAGATATTTGACTATATAGTTTTCTACCTTTTTCTGAAAATACCTTGGTTACCTTGGTGTACTCTTTTTGTTACAACTTTAGTATTTTCTTCTAGTACTTTTTATAAGTTGTGAGAATTGGAAGAGGAAGTTTTAGACTGAAACTTTTTATCTTGAAATAGCTTATCCTCTTTGGGCTTCCTGCCTGTACTCTTTTCATACTTTGATACAGTCGCTACCACCATCCCTCCTGCAGCGTCACTCTCCAGTGGTCCCGTTGTATTAATCCTGGAACTGCCTCTTCAAAGGAAATTGAATCATCTTTAAGGTTCAGAAAATTATTTCAGGTTGTTATTACTGGACAAACCACTGACCTGATATTCTTTTCTCAAAGAGAATAGACTAGGTTCTTTTTCCACCGTACATACTTGTTCTGCATGATTTCAGTACATCTGTCTGAAGTCAGTAGTTTAGTCTTTGCTTTAATTTCTTTTCTGTCAAACACCTCCGGCAAATTAGGTTTAGCACTGTCCATCCTATTCCCCTTAGAATTTTAATTAGCTCGGGGCTGAATACCCAGCGCAGTGCAATTTTATATATTTGATTTCTACATAATTATTTGCCAAAACTGAATTGCTATGATTCCATTAACTTTTGTAATACATTGCTGTATATCTGCAGGCAAAGCAACATTATGGGGGGAAAATACTGGATCAAATCCATTCAGATGTCACTGTAAAGCAGATAAACTCAACTTCAGTCTGTGCATGTGGTCTGTGTTTTTTTGTTTGATAAAGAGGGAAGAAAAGCAAGGTAAATATGAACCTTCTTTACTTGATGTCCCTTTGGACCTGATCCAGGCATACCATTCCGTGCCCAACATGTTTGGTGATGCCAGAAACATAGAAAGCTGCTCTATTACCACAGCTGAAAGTTCTCATATCATGTGGAAAGCTGGATGTGTGAAAGCACAGTAGACACCTCTGGCTTCGTACCATGTGTTCTCTGACTTAAGTGACCATCCTCGGCAGGACCGGGACTGGGTGGAGGGTGGGCATACAGTGCTGATAGCAGCCTCCCGAGGGCACCAGCCCCTCGGGGACTGTTTTGCCTCACGTGGCTTGGAGGAGATCTCAGACTGTGGGCTACCTGTCTAGATGGACAAACTCAGCTAGGGATTTGGTCTCTCACTTTTCACTCTCGCTCATGTTCTCAGATATCAGTCATGTATCCTGGTACTCAGTCATGTTCCTGTGAATTTCAGCAGTGACTCCCCTGAGCCAGGAGTATGAGACAACAGAGCCCACTGGGGAGCGATGTACATGGTGGAATGGGACTATAGGACAGAAATCACTAGACTGGCGGTTCTCAGTGTCTCACCGTGAGGGACACAGGTCTCGTCATGATTCTCTTGGATAGGAGAGCTGTTGCATGTTCCCACTTGTTTGAATAACACAGAGGTACTGGTCACAGGGCACCTTCAGGCCTGTTTGTTAAAGGAGATTGTTATTCCAGTGAAGAAAAGGACATATAGAGTGGAAGTTCTCCCACCAACCATCTGTTTGAGCGGGGGCTTCTTGGCGATGAAGGGACATGTACCTTAGATATGTCTGAGTCCCCTTCCAAACAAGAAAGGAATAACTGTAAATATGGACAGACCATATGGTGCAATTTGATCATATACAGAACAAATGAGGCTTCATCCAAAGTGATTTAATTTCGATGTGACTTGCTTTGAGTTTAACTAACCAACATTTTCCTATACTAACATTTTACATGTGCATTCTTTTTATACTAGACATTGCTGATGCAGGTGCATAGAACAGATGCCATTTTTCACTGTAGGTTTTTCAGGAATATGAAACAATTTCTGCAGTGCCCAGATTTGAAATATTCATAGATTTGTGTGTATGACATACTGATGACCAAGTGCTGACTTTATTTTTATTCATTCAAAATTTGAGAATCATCTGATAAAGAGCTTGGAGGAGCAGATGGATACCTTTATCAAGTATGAATTCTGGTAGAGGTTCGTTGTGAGTCTTCCAGATCTCTGGCCAAATCGGTCTCTTATGCAACACCAGGCTCTGAAGTCAGCCCTTCTTTTTTTGCATAACTGAGGAGTTGCTGTTAGTACTTGCTGATGAGCCTTTGCTCTGCTTAGCTCTTTTTTCCCACTTGTGGGTGGTGATGGAAAGGTAAATGTGTTGGGCTTCTGTCACTGCATGGTGCTGTCTCAGGATGAAAACTAGCACCACACAGAAATGCAAAATACAGACAGAACTAGCAATGTTTTTTCAAACCTAGAAAAATATTCTTAGTTTCTTGTGGCAGGTTTCTTTTAGTACCTAATGAGCACTGAAAAGAACAAAAGGATGGCAGAGAAGCACTGAAAATTGATAATTAGTACTACAAAGTGGGGTTTTTTTGCAGAGTTTCAATGCTGAAGCGTTTAGAAGAGAGCACTTACAGATGTTTGATTTCTTTCAGGTCCTCAGATTTTGGGACGTTATACACAAAGTTGAATCTACAGCCTGGGATTGCCACTGTTATTGACAATTTCTACATTTGTCCCACCAACAAAAAAAAGGTATGTGGCAAAAAAATTGCTTTTTGTAGTCCAGCTGAGATTCTGCAACTATGTGAAGTGTGTTTTATAGGTTTTCAAATTATAGGGAAGTGGTTTTCACAGTTGCAGGTCACCTTAGGTGCATTTGTGACTTATGGAAGTGGGATACTTATTTTTCCTGAATAATATAGAAAGGAAAAAATGCCTTGATGGACTCTGAAAACTTCTGAGGTCACTGACTCCTGGCAATTGAGCTTCTGTGGAGTTTTCCACAGAAATGAAAAGGAACTGTTGCAGGTTTTCACACATCCACACGGATTTTGAGACTAGCGTTTAACCTCTTCATCCTTTATGCACAATTTCAAAGTCCTTTGCATGTTGCTTAATATAAAGCATAGCGATTGGGCAGGCTGTCATTGAGAATGTTGTTTATCCTGTATAAAACCTTAATTAAAAAATAAACCCCCCCTCCTTGAAACTCTTTCTTAAAAAATGTTCCTGCATCATTACCAAACCAAAAAGCTTTTCATGGAGCCTAGGAAGATTAAGTGGACTTTATAAGTGAGAGAGAAATCAACCCATTGACTGTATTTACAATGAATGTTATATTAGAAGCAACAGGAAGAGTGATTATGAGGAAAAAACCCAACAACAACCCTTCTATGTCTGCAAAATGCCCATGATTTAAACAGCAAGAATTGTGAAATACATTGTGAATAACACAAGCACAGTAGGTCTTTCATGAAATAAGAATTTTGTCTTGATAAGGGCCTTTTAACTCCAGTGTAATACAGAAGCATTGGTTTCATGCAGAGGCCACTGATTGGAAGGACAATGTTAGTTGTGTTTATCTGTCTGTTCTGCTTAATCAAAAATCAGTGGAACTCGGCGAGGCTGCCTAGATGATTAAGTACATATTTTGTTTCTCTTGCAATTGTCACTGGAGTTTTTGTGACCAAGCTATGCTATTCCTGAGCTTGGTAATGCATTTTTAATCTGAAAAGTCAGAAATTATTTTTTTGTTTCTTGAAGTGGAACTACCACCAAACATAAAGTTTTTGCAGATTGTGCATCTCAGAGATAAGATTTACTGGTAATTTCAAGTCCAAAAGAATAAAAGAAATAATCTTGACCTATCTCAGTTTCTGGAATAAAGGCTGAAAGTATCAGATGGATGAGAGCTCTGTAGAGCTCACCCAGCTACAATACAAAAGCCTGCACAAACATGGAGGGGGGTCACTGACAATGTGGTTGTACCAGTTGTCTTGCAAAATAAACAGTGGTAAGATTGCTGCTGAATTTCAAGCCTGAAGGACACCAGTGTTCACAAAAAAATCTCTTGTTAACCCTATCTTAGAAAAATCTGTATTCTGCTCAAGAAAAGCTAAAGTTCTTAGAGATACAAACCGTACTTAGTAAACTAATAACATACTGGTTTCTATTTGTTACAAAAAGTCCATAGCTTTAAATATAAATAAATATTTAGCTGTTAAATATAAATAAATATTTATGTTGAATTTTGCTTCTACAAAGATGATGTTCAATAGTATGCAAACAACAAAAACAGCAGAGCAGAAATTATTTCTAGGGCCGGTAAATGATGCCAGAGAGAGACATATTTATACATGCCAATGTACATACATACACACATACATGGAACAAAATGAAGGCATTGGAGTGAAATTCTGTAGTCAACAGCACCAAATTGGTCTTGGAGGTGTTGCAGTCACACATGGCAGGTAAGGAGAAAGCCTCCATGTCAGAATAACTTTGTCAGCTGTAGTGGCAACTTTTCTGGTGTTGGATGTTTGATTAGGATACTAAGACTGCCAGCTGATTTCACAAAAGTTATTTAGAAAGATAGAAGAAAATGTCTCCCTATCCATGCATTTCATCCCAATTGCAGCAAGGTGGGATAGAACATTCAGACCCCTGACTACCTTTTCTGAGCTGAGCAAAAATCTCAGAGTTTCAGTCGTTCCTGATGCTACCAGATTTCAGATCATTATGGTATGGATTTTCATCAACCAGTTCACATCTTTTGAAATGTGCTGAAAACGGAAACTGTGCTGGCGTGCTAACCGTGCATACTGGACCTGAGTATGCACTTTAAATTAAGCGTAAGTAGTCCCATGCTACCACTCAGCATTTAGAGACTGGGAATATGCATGAAAGCAGAGATAAAAGACACTGATGGGGATTTTTTTTTAATTCTATGTTTTCATTCTGTGTACCCCTTGTGGACCTCATCTGTAGAAGAACTGATACTGGAAATTTAACGCTTATCATTTCCACCAATTTAACGCTTGTCATTTCCACCAAAACATCATCAGAACATTAACCTCACCTGATAGCTCCTCTGTGGAATTTAGGTGTCTAGTCAAGCCCCCTCCCTCTGCAGTCAGTGGAGAAATGTGGGTACCTCCAGACAGTGTATTCTATTAAAGTCATAGTTCTTTGTAGTTGGGAGAGTAAAACTGAATGATCTTGTAGAGGTTCCTATAAATGACTTTGTGATTCTCATGGGTCTGAACAGTCTCACTGCAGCTTCCTTCAAAGACATACAAAGAGATGGAAAACTCTTTTTGTTTTGGAATGCAATTAGATAAAGTATTTACTAGAAGGCTCCAGTCCAGTTCTTGAACTGCCATTAATTTTTCAGTTTATCTCTGCCAATATACCAGCTCCTGCAGTGACTTAGGGTTTCACTCAACATGCCTCCACTCTGTGAGCTGCAATTATATCATTCAGACCAATGGACTTATAAGTGAGCTTTATACAGCAAGTGTGAAATTGTATTGGAAATTTTCAATCCCTATGTATTGCTGTAGTTTGTATTTTCTTAAGATGGATGGAAAAGGAAGCAAAGTTTATACATCTTATCTTCCCTACCCCATTGTTTAAGAAGTTAAAATTCCACAGAATTACAATGCTGTTCACGAAGAAGTGCATTAGCAGATGCAGAGGGTACAACAGCATCATTTTCACTTAGTGCTCCATGGAAAAGAGATTGTATAAAAAAAGAACAAAATTACAAGGTAAACTGCAGGAATGCTGGGGACTTTGAACTAGCTGGTGGAAGGAATTTATAAACCCTACTAAATCCATGCAAAGAAGTAGCACATTTATTTTCTCTCTTATCTTTCTATGAACAAGTTGCAATGAGTACTGTTCATGGATCTAGGAGGCAAATCTGGAAGGAGTTGTATCAAGGTCATGTCTACACAATCTTTTAATGATTAAGGTAAATTCACTCATCTGGGTCTTTTTCTGGCTGAACGCAGCAGAACTTGGATGCAGAGATTGTGTTGCTGCTGTTACCACAGAACTCAAGCTATGGAACCCAGTTTTGACAAGAAAGGATGACAAACCTCAGCGGGTAGAGCTTTAGAGGGCTTTGTGTATTGCTCTGAATGGACCTTTCTGATAAAATCATGGGATGGAGGCATGAACTGTGGCTGTATTGTTTGTGTTTCAGAGCTGAATTGCAGTCAGCCAGCAGCATAAGTAGAAGAAATTTGCACTTACCTGCAAAAGACCATGTAGGCTCACTCTAAATGCTAGGAAACAATAGAGTAATAGGTGAGGTAACACTGTAATTACTGTTCAGGCTTTGTAAGGATGCATTAATATTTGCTTTGCATTTTGGCTGCTTTTAGTGTAGGATAAATCTGCAACCAAAGACACTGAAATCTTATTGCGACATAGTTTTGGAAAGTTGTAGGGTAATGAAGTTCTAGTAGGTAAGCTCTCTGATGCTGACTTCTCCATTTGAACCACTTCTTCACCAATCTGGGACATAAAATAACCTTGCTCTACACAGGTCTTAGGTTGCTGTGCATTGATAAGAGATGTTCCTGCAGTTTAAAAAACAGAATCTATGTAATTATCTCCTTTTCAGTAATTAATTAATTGATTGCATCAAATAGTGCAGGCATCTCGAGGCATCCCATAATGTACCACATGGGGAATATAACTTGATTTGTATCTTCTGTTTTCCAAAACAGCACTATAATTGTGATTTAGAAGTGATGCACATGATTCATGAAGTATGGGATTATGCATAGGGTCAATCTGGAGTCAGCTAACAAGGGAAATTCTTTCTACAGAAGACAAAACTTAGCAGAATTCAGCTTCACTAAACTAAATTATCAACAAAATATTTAATGTTTTTATAGGACATATATGCTGATGGATGTAGAAATCACATATTTGCTTTAATTCTGTTCACGTAATGTTGCTGGGGAGGAGTTGAATGAACGCATTATTTTTTTCCCACATTCAGCGCATATTTTAATTTTCATTGGAACTGATGCATCCATCCTTCTGTTTATATGCTTCTGAAAAAGAGGCAGCTGAGTAGTGTGTATTCAGGCTTTTCATATTAAAAGAGAATAAATGTTGATTTTGCATACACTGACTTGTTAAATGGGTTGAACACTTGCATTTCCCAGCTGTCACAATAGCCAATAGTTGCATGTTTTTGCAAACTAAAAGGCAAGATGACAAATGTGTAGTCTTGTTTGACAAACCATGCAGAACACTTAAGATAGTAATAAGGATATAGGCTATCCTGTACAATATTTTAACTCCTGATACTTTAAAACAGTATAAATTACACATGATCACAAAAGGGTATTTGTGACAGCTATAAAAGCATTTCTCGAGATGCAACTGGGTTGTGCAATGTTTGTAAGCACTTACAGGTAAATGCAGTCCTACAGCATTTTGACATTTGTCTCTCAGAGCAAAACAATTGGTAGTGGAAGTTGTCAAAATGCAGTAGGACTACATTTACTTGTAAGGAATAATTCTACTCAAGTATCAATTTCCTTAGAGGCCATTCCAGAGCGTCTGCAAACATACAAAGCAGAATTAGCTTACACTTTTATTAGAAGTTGTCAACTATGGAATATTCCTTTCAATAACCAGAGGAACATTTCGCTGTGATATTGCAGAATGTGAGTCTGTATATTATGATGGATCCTCTGTCTATCATGATGCATTCTTTCCTTATAAGCAGTGTCAGTGTTCAGTTTTTATTCTAGTAATGCACTACCAGAGCACTGATGTAACCTGACTGCATCATTTTGCTTAAGACTTCTGTCCAGGACTGTTCAGTTCATCTTCAGATATTCCAGATGCTTCCAGAAGCGTGCCCAGTAATCAAATCTTTTTTCCACCCATAGTTTGCTGGTAAGTGGATTGCTGTGAGAGGCAGTCCTGTGCAAAAATCCCTGATTTTATTCAGACACTGTTGATGAGCGGTTGCCTAGTTGCTGGTCGGGCTAGGAAGCTATTAGATGCAAGTGGAACTGAATAGGTTAAAACAGTCAGAGCTTTCCTTGAGCTGTTAGCTAGGAGCCAGAGGTTCATGAAGCACCACTGAAATCAAGCCATACAGGGAGAAAATCAATGACTAGGAATGTGGCTGTTAGAAAAGTATCTGAGCTATTTACTGGCTAAATGGAGATTAGGAAATACAGCTTCCCCTGTCTGATTCCTTCTATGTTTGAGAAATCGGGACTTTTTTCCCAATTTGTATGTAAACAGAGCTGCATCAAAAATGTGTAACTCTTACGTGATTTTCGTATTCTAACTCCTTATAACACCTCTAATAAGTCAAAGATAGTAGCAGTCTTATTGTTTTATTTAAGTATACCCTCTCTCTTAAACAGTAGACTGTGGATGCATTTTTCTATATAGTGTGATAGAGAAAGTTTTGATTTGATTTCCATATTTTGCAGACACTTTCTGTGCATTTCTCCATCCTGGTCTTCTACATATGGAGCTAGAAAGGACTCCCCAGGTTCTTGTTGATTAAATGCTTTGTTGTCTTTGAATACTTTTCTGCATGCACGTCTACCAAAACACTTAACCATTCAGTCTGAAGTGGCCTCTAAACCTTTTTGTTTCAGTTTTTCTCCCTTTGACCTATAAATGTTTTATGTCCAGCACCTGGAGTAGATTCTGTATGAGGCTCTATATGAGGCTGCACCTCATATAAAAAAAAAGAAAAAAATAAATCACAAAACCCCCCAAACTGACAAACCTGGCTAACAACACAAGTGAACAGTAGACTGCCATGACTAAGTGTGTAGGTTTTCCATACTATGTAGGATAATTACTCATCAAGGTAGAGGGGTTGTGGACTAAATGGGTGCACACCTGAAGAGACATTCTGTGTTATTATTTAATCCTATAATTTATTTGATGCTTAATGTAAAGATCTTAGTTGAAGTTTTTGAGATTGACCTTCAGCTGTGATTTTGTAGCCTAATGTGTAACTTTCACATTCTTTTGTGCTCAGGCATACAGTTATTCTAAGGAAAAACAGTCCTGTCTTTACTGCACACTTATTATAGAGTCTTTTATTCTCTTTTTATGATTTTCCTGTCTAAAACTCATTAATCATAAAAGCAGACCAACAACTACTAAAAAGCTGTACTGTTAAATTAAGTTTACTGTAGTGAAGCCAAAAATAAAAGACTAGTTGGTGGGAGTACAACATAAAAAAGATTTATGTGAAAATGGAAAAGACCTGTGAGCAAGTGTTAAGAGACCATTGTGCATATGATTCTGTACTTGAGAGACATCCATTTCCCTCCCAGTAATTCCGGGAAGAGAAGGAATCCAAGCATCATATTTTCAGCAAGGTTTTATTTCCTGTTATGATGAGCAGGGTCATTGCTTGGAGAAACAGGAATAGTCAATCAAGAGCATATGGTAGAGAGCAGGTCTGAAGCTACCCTCAGCACCTGCGGTGATGTGTGCTGCTGAGTGGGTGGCTGGTCAGAGAAGAGTTATAAATGGAAAAGCCTGATGATCCACACCTGAGGGATTTTAAGATCTGGGATTTTGATTTGGTATATCTGACAATAAGGGCAGTTTTGCAAAATTTAGACCAGGCTATCATTTCAAAGCTCTTTATTTTAAAATGTAGATTCTTATACTTAGGCTCAAATCTAAATCTGAGCCATTTACCAGAGAAAAATCTAGGGGGATGGTGGTAGATTTGCTGTGCTCCTGTGTTTCCTTTGTCCAGCCTGCCCATGGGGTTGTTGACCTGAAATTACTTCTTAATTCCTCCTCAGCTTGAGATAAAAACTAGAGGAAAAGCCAAAATCAACTAACAAACCAAAATTGTCTGCAGTAGGTCCCTAGACCTGAGTGATACCTAAGCTTTTCTCCAGTGTGGCAGAGACTTTCTAGTGTCCTAAGTAGAGCTACAACTGTCTTCTAATCAATAGCTGTGAGGATCATGCACATCTTTGTTTAAGGCTATACATTCCTATGAGAATATAATCCTGGAAGATTTTCTGGTGCAATATAGACTTGCAAAACTAAGTATAACAGGATGGCAAATTGTAATACACAGGATAGTGTTTAGAAACAGAAGGTGGCCATATGAAAAGTGAATAGAGAGTTACCGATTCAGGATTGCATGAAATCTCTGACAGATAAAATGAGAAGGAAGAGGTTATTATATTAGTGGTGCTGAATCTTTGCAAAAGGAAAGAGGAGAAAAGACAGAGAAGCTAATTGTAAAGAGGAGATGGTAAAGGATTAGTTATAAGCATCGTACAGTACTTAGTAAGTATTTAATTGGTTGCCCAGCATGCTAGGATGAAATGGGTACAGTTAAGTCTACAGAACAGAGTCAGGTTTCTACTAAAACTGGCATACACAAGATGAGGTTTTTCTCTGATAAATTTAGATTATTTGTATCTTTTGCAATTATCCCGTGTGTTGAAATTACTTTTGTCTAATTATTTACTGAGCATCACCACATGCCTAGAGGCATGTATCAAGGTTCCCGTGTTACAGAAGGGAGGAAATTGGAATTTCTTTCATCTTAACTCAGAGTCTAAGTGCAGCAACAACTACACACAAGAACAATGTTAAGGAGGTTATATGAAAACTTCTAAACAGTATTTGAAGAAAGATGAATAATACCATTCAGGAGGTCTGCAAGGACAATATACAATAGGTGTATTCACGAGACAGCCCAAAAATAATGGTGTAGTGTGTTTGAAACACATTCATCATGCTTGCTGATGAATCTTCTGCATCTTTTGGAAACCTATGTGTTTCCTTCTCATTTCCCCAATGATGGAACAGCAGCACAAGTCCCAGGTTCCATGCTTCATGCTCTGCTAGCATTTTCTAGTCTACTGATGTGTCAAATTCTGCTTCTCTTCACTGTAGCTGTTTGATATCCCTCTACTCATGCTGACCACACAAACTCTTCAGACTCTCTCAGGAGCAGAGATGCAGCAGGCTTTTTTTCCCTGGGGTTGGCATGGAAGCACGGTGGAAATGAGCAGGGTTTGAATTGCTGCCACGGCCATTTTGCAGGGCTGGCAGCATGCTCACCCCATGGAGAATCCACTATGCTGCCAGGAGTAAAACTGCTTCTTAAATCAGTCAACTGCTGTAATCTTGCTATCATGGCACAAATATTTGCACAGCACTCTTAAACTACTGTGAAAGTTAAGTATTCCAGTTATTTGTTTGTTCCACTCTCTTTGTGGCATTTACCAGAAGGGATGAATGTAGCTGCTTGCTTACCTGTTTCTGATTCTGAAATGAGCCCTGATTCCCAGTAGCCCCAGCACCTTGCAGCAGCAAACTTCTCCTGAAAAGGCAGGGCCTGTGTGACACATACATTTTAATCCTATCCTTCTCATGCAGCCTGTAGCCATTTATTTGAATATAGTCATCAAATATTCATGCGAACATAAAACAGGATTTATTTTTTTTTTCCCACTATGTGTTTCTGTCAGGCAGATGAAGATTCTTACTCCTGGAAACTGAAATCCCTTTTGCTTAACTAAGACACCTCTGAAGCCCTCCTAACAGTGGCCTCTTTCAGGCTTGTGCTAGAGACAGGTTTTTTCCATCTGTGGGAGTAATGCACTAGGTTGCTGTTGTCCCTTCATAGCAGAAAATTGCTGTCAAGTGAATGGTGGATTCTTCATAATTCCTGCTTTGGTTTTGAGGAGAGATTTTCTGCAAGCTTGTTTCTGTGTAACCGGTATTTCTCTCTTCCTCCTTTTTTTTTTTTTTCCTAATGATTTTTTGCAATGTTTCACCTCCTTTTTCTGTCATTCTGTCTCTTAATCTCTTTCCAGCACTTTCTGGTTTTCCTGCTTTTCTTTCTTCCATTTCTGAGCATTACTCCTTTCTACATCTCACAAGTAGATTCTGGACTGAATTAAACCTTTTTCTTTCATAGTTACAATTACAAAAGAAAAATATTATTTAGAGGAATGCAGCTAATGACCCATGTTTCTATTCAAAAATCACAATTTTCTTTGGATAATAATAAAACTGCTGACACTTCCCTAACTGTAATTCATAAAATGGATCTCTTTAGCAGCAGTGGTAGGATGATTTGATCAGGGAGCTGTTAGCCAGGAGACCTCACTTCAGTTTTTATGACCTTGGGCAAGCTTGAGCCTCCCCATTGCCTCGCACCTTGTAATATCGTTTGCCTTGTGCAAAAACACTGTGACGTGACATGATTTGACAGTCTACCTTGAGATCAAATTACAAAGTTTTGCAAAAAGTGCAGAATTAGTCTGATTTAGTTTCCTTATTTATAAATTAAGACAATAATACTAAAATCTGCATAGCACCTGTGATCCCTAAATAAACACTAAGTATTTTCATGATCCCATTTCAAAAGGAATGCATATTTATAAGGTATTTTTTGTGTCACATCCCTGCAGTGCTGAACAACATTTTAAGATTTGCAGCATCCTGCAAATAATTGTTATAAATATGTTCCTATGTTTTTCAAGATTGTTTAGCATTTATCAGGCATGGCTGGTTGAGAACATAGATAATTATTTGAATATGATGGCACTACTTCTAATCTCACAGAAATGAGGAAATAAAGCTACTTGCCCCAAATGGAGCAGGATTAATTTCTACTGCAATTGCTGGATCTACAATATGCAGGTTTACGGTCTTATTCTCAGTCCTTGAAACAATATTATCAGTTTGGACATTGCAATGGCTTTCTTTTCAATCATTCAGATTTGAATTTAAAATGCTCTTGTTCTTTTCCAGAAGACACTAAGCCTGTGCAAGGAGATCTGGTGGAAAGGAAGTGCCTCAGGTAGCACTGAGGGATTGCGGTGTGTTTGTCTTGCAAAGCTTGGTGCCAAAAACGGACGACTGCTAGTTGCATAAAAAGCTGTGCTGTCAGTGTAACTATGACTACAAGAATCGGACTGGGATCCCTGGGAATAAGCAAACATCTCATGTCAATTTGAGATATTAAGTGCACTGGAGTCGTTCTTCTGTAGTGCTAATATATGTCCCATTTTTTTTATCCAGCCATACCTGTGAACTAATTTTTTTACACATTGTATCACTTTATAGGACTTTCTGTGTTTAAGTGTTTTTACAGTTTGTTTGTGATGAAGTGCAGGCAGACATACATTAGTGAGGGTTTAGCTGAAGGTTCCAGTCTGTCCATGAGAATAATTGTGTCTCAAACTTCGTTCTTTCTGTGGGCTCCAGTAAAGGCAATGGTTCTCTCACTTGCTGAAGTTGAAGGTTTGAGGAATGCTTTTCTGCTTGGCAAGGTGCTGTAACACAGGAGCATGAGGTCTGGCCCTCCATTTTTTGCGTCTTTGCTACGTATAGCTGAGGGATACAGGATTTCTGCTGGGGTTTGGGACTGCGAAGCCCAAAGGCTCCTCTGAAACTCCCATGCTGTGTATTATTGCAAGGTCCTGCCATAACTTTTCACTTGACTTAAGCAGACAAAGTCTATAAAACTGTCCTTTCCAGAATAAAATGCCATTCAGGAGGTAGTAATGTTCCATTCTAATATTGCTTGGTACATTGTAAGACCATATTAAAACCACTTGTGAGTTGTACTCTGCCACAAGATCTCAAAATTTTATATGCACGTTAGATGATTTGGTGTCTCCAGTTAATAGCTTTGGGAATTCTGAAGAGGTTATAGGATTTCCCTTTTACAGATGTGAAAAACAGAAAGATGTAGATGATTTGCCTGGGAAAGAAATGAGAGAAATTCAATAATATACCACATGCCTAAGCCAGCTTGAAGCACAAAACTACCCTTTTCCACCTCAAAAAAATAATAGATTAATGAAATCAAATGCATTTTTACCAGTTCAAGGGAGAGTATGGGCTTGTGGAAGGTTTGTCAACACCATAAGTATTATCAGTAGCTTATTTTTTTAAAAATGTCAGAATGGTTAATATTTCCAGAATGAAGGACTGAAATTTGGGAAGTATTTTCAATGGTAAACTCATAATTGGCTTTAAGCAAAGACCAAGTAGACTTTCACACTTTTTTTACACTTTATACAATTTGATAAAATATTCAGCAATATTCTGTGGAATAGTCTTCTAAGACTAAAGATGTTACTTCTGAAATTAATTTCTTAATAACTTTATAGAAAGCTAATCTGTGATGATAATGAAAGAAGTTTTAAAGTTTTCTAAAGTGTTAGAAGTAATTTGAACTACATCTTTGAAAAATTATACTCTGAAACAAAGAAGGGAGCTGAATATACATCTAGGACCTTAATTTTAGATACCTTATTGGAAACATTTGCCCTGTGTTTCTGCACAATTCATAGAATTCACTTTTTATTAACACTTACCTACTATAAACCAATTACCATGTAAAACATGGCTGGGTTAGGATAAGGTCAGAAATTTTTATCAATACTCTGAAAATTTCTGAAAAATTATATCCTGACTTACAGATGAAAGTAAAAAAACTTGCTATAGAGTTGATGGAGCCAAAAAAGGAAAAACAGAGGAGATTAAGTGAAATATTTTAAATTGTGACCTTCTTAAATGTAGTGTTTTAAAAGTATGTCAAGAATTACTTATAAAAGTAATAAATGCTCCTAATTAATACTTGAATTGGTAACCTTGTCAAAATTAAAATGTGCATTGGAAAACGTTGCCTTTGCCACTTCAACATTTTCTGACCAAAATTTATTTTTTCTGAAAGTACCCTGGAATTTAATAGCCAGACAAGTCCCATAATCATATACATTTTCTTCTTTGGTAGCTGGTAAATTTTTGACTTACATAGTATTTATAATTCTGAGTTTATCTCAAAGCTATTACGTATTCTATTTCGATTATATTTTTTTCTCTCCATGGAATTCTTTGATTTGTTAATGAGGGGATTATCCTCTTACCCCCTTTTTTTTAAATGAGAATGTTAAGGAGCAAATTCATTTAGGCTGATGCTCACAGTTTGCAGGTGACAGTGCTGTGTTTTTCTTTTTCCTGTATTCAGTGGTCTATGATTTAAGTAATTGCCAGTTATTTATCTTTTTTGAACATTTTGATAGCACAGTGGGGTTTGTTTGTGGTGTTTTTTTACCCTCTTGTCTGCTCTCTTTGGAGAAACATCTGCAGCTTGTCAGTGGCTGAGGCTGGACACTTCGCTGTTCCCTAATACTACAGTGTCACTTCCCACTGCTTTTAAGCTGTGTTCACATACATAAGCTAAATGTCACCCAGGTAAAAAACAGAGAAAGGCTAAATCTCTAAATGTTCATGCTAGCAAATAAGTTTATTTAAAAATCACCAGGTGATACGGTGGCAGAACCCAAGAGACCCCCTTTCTGCCTTCTCTGATAGTTTATAAGCTTCAACTAACAGAATTATCCCCAGAGAACACTGTGGTTGTAAACTGGCAATGACATGTACTGTGGCAGGGGCTACAGGCTTGTACCAGAAATCTCAGAAAAAGAAAGGTCTATTCTCGAGGCTGTAGCCATTTTCAGTAGATCTTAGAAAAGTGAAAAATAACATAAGACTGCACAATAAATTTTCAGTCCACTTTTTAATCCAGTAAATGTATGTTGATCACTGCACAGTGAAATGTTATTGTGCTTTTTCCCTGAAGGGTTTGAGTTTCCATCTTATTTTGATTTCTTGAGGAACCTCAAAAATCTGGACAAAACCTCTCATTTAGGCTTGCCCAGCTCTGTTGTAGTGTATTATATGGTAATCAGGGGTACTTCAGCTTGATGACCTTTCATCCAGGGCTGTTGCTTAGCAGTGTACAGTGCTGCAATCTGGGCTTTCATGTGTTTTGAGTATTGATTTTCCAGGTAGGGAGAACTGCAATAATAACCTGGGGAGGTCTGGCATCACTGTGACCTGGTTTGCTTTTATTCCTTATGGCTCTAGGCAAAGCAGTCAGTTACTGGTAGCTGCTGGAAAAGGCATGCCTCTCCTCACTTTGCTTGTGTGAAAGCCCTGAAAAAGTGTTTCCCTGGTGTAACTGGCTCTCTCTCCAGCTTTCCTTCCAACTTATTTCCATTCCACTTCTCTTTTTCTCCTCCCATCCTTCCAGTTGTAGATCAGCCTTTCCTGGCACCCTCACCCCAGTAGCAGCCCCATTCAGCTCAGCCTCTATTGCTGGGCAGCCTTGCACATGGTGTAGCATTGGAAGCTGAGGGAGTTGTGTGTTGGATGCAAAATTGCATATCAGATGCAATTTTGGTCAAGAATCACCTTAAAATGTTGCTCTGCTTTCAGAATGTATTGTTTCTTTCCCTCAGACAAAGAAATGTGCTGGCATTATCTTGTTCAAATCTCTATGTCAATTAATTTCTTCCCTTTCTAAAGCTCTAGGGTATGAATCCCATTCACACTGGGGTACCATGGTGATGAGTGGCTTCCAAATACCGAAGACAAAAAGTGTGATAATGGTTGCTGCGGTGTTCTTAATCCCCTCGTGATCCTCTTTATATGAGGCTAGTTCTATGTGAAGAACTTATGATCCAGACTAAATGGTCTCCATGCCAAAGGAACGACAATATGAGGAGTAGTGGTGCCTTATGGGGTCAAGTTGGTGACCGGTGTCAGTACTCCAGGTTTCTAAAGCTATGTCACCAGAAGTCTTTGTAATCCTGAATATGTTTACTCATTCAAAGACTCTCTATAAATGGGATTGTCTCATGTGAATGAGGTTATTTACCAACTATTTCAGAACACAGTATATTCTCAATATTAGTTCATCACATGTAATGGTGGGTATGCAATATTTATAGTCTTTCCATAAGGATTACCATTGGGAATAGCAGATTCACAACCAATAGCCTCAGCTGCTGCTTATACAAGCCAGCTCAGTTACCTTTCCTTGGTTGGAATAATCTAGCCCTGTGTTATAAGTATATTACTCAGTAAACACAATGCAGTTGGTGCCTATTTGAAGAGACCTCACTCATTTCAAAAGTCTCAAGAGAGAAAATAAGTTATTTGTGTGGCTGAATCACTGAACAATAGAGAAGCTGTTTGTTATCTGAAGTAACAGGACGGCATATGTTTCACTGTAGTGTGGCTGGCAGCCTAGAGCCCTGAAAAATATGTTCTTGTCTTCAGGGGAGCACAGACATCAACTTCGTGCATCTCAAGAGGTGTTGAAACAACATCTGAGTCAAGCTGCAATCATCAAATGAGCCTTGCTAGGGAAGAGCAAGCAACATGTTCCAAATATTGGCAACTGCCATTTTTACCTTTGCCTTTTTTAATCAGAGAACATCCACTGTGATTTCTCACAAGTTTTCTTGAGTTTTACAATAAAGAAAGTAGCTCTGAGCTATTCTTTCTCTCTCACCCAAGCATCTTGAAATTTTAACCTTAGAAGTGAAAATAAAACAAAAAGTTAAAGCTTGTATTTTAGATACTATTCTCTTTCTTACCTATCAAAAATGACTGAGTTTGTTACCTGAGATTTGCTAGGTTAGTTACCAGAGGGGAGACTTGTGGAAACTGTCTTTCTGGAAAAAATAAATTGTCAATTTTTATTTTTATCTTTTTGAAGAGCAATTTGACTGCCAATTGAAGAGTCAATTCTGCAGATGTATGTTGTCCTAAATTTGTCATATTTATGTTCAGATATGCCATGCCATCTGTCTTAGTGATTATAAGAAACCCATTATGTGTAACCCTTTGGGTAGTTTAGAGTTTTTATTTTGTGATAGAAGGTATCAGCAATGCCCACATTTCCAGCACTCTCACACTAGTAAAGAAGAAAAGATGGTAATCATTAGAGACTTTTTATCACAGCAGCTTGCAAACAATGGGGAAAACAGTCCTTGTACAAGGTAAAGATGAAAGGTATGGAAATGGTTTTCAAAGTCCATATGTTTTCTAGAAGGTTGAGCAATTTCTTCACCATTGACAGGCAAGGATGAGGGGCTTCATTTGCTGCTGCTGAAACAGCGAAGAGGTAACAGATAAGTGTGCGGAGGGGTTACAGGCTTTGTTTGGATCTGTAATTTCATTATGCTGAAATAAAAGGTGTGTGATAAAGGAGTTTCACATTAGAGTCTGAAGCACTCAGTCTTCTCTGGAAGCACAGTGAAAGACACACCATGTTTTGCCTAGATTTGGCTGGCAGAGGTTGGAAGCAGAGGTTGGTTCCACAATACCTAACTATGGATGATTCAATGGAAAAACCTCAGCTGGGAATAGGACACATTAATTAATGTAGAAATCCATAGCTATATTGATATCAAAGGTTCAGACTGTTGTGGTCTTCCAGAGTAGTTAACAACAACTTTGCTTGAATATGTCCATCTAGTACTATTGTGAACCAATCAATTCTTACTGTGGTGCCATGCAGTATTCTTGCACATCCACTTAGAAACAATTGCAGCAAAAGATAAAAAGGTAGATGAATTAGAGACCTGATCCTGATCTCAATCAAGACCGTTGTGCTTAGCTTCCTCCTCTATCCTTTGCATTAATTTAGCAGTACTAGTGTTATTCTCTGGACAGGGTGTAGGCAAATGGGAGGAGATGCCTTAGGTGTGAGGCCTCTTATTTCTGATGACTTTTCACCACAGAATTCCCTTTCCCTCACAGCAGTCATACTTATAATGGAAATTAAGAAGGATTTAAGGAAATCCTTTCATATTCTGTCTTCTTGCCATGTTGAGAATTATCACCAAAAGTGGAAACACTGGTATTTTCCTCATTCAGAATACAGAAAATTAATTCCACCAGTACAGATTATTTCAATACCTGTTGGACAAAACTACTTAGTTGTGCCATAGCTATTACATCATGGGGAAATTCTTGCATGAGGATGTCTAATCTTTGCCTTGATAAATGATCTATTTTGTTAGCATACTTCATGCTGTTGCATGTTTACTGCAATTATCAAGGTAATGGAGTGGTTCATACAAGTGACATTCCACTCTGTTGACATCTTTATATTGATACTTGGTTACATTCGCAGGAGCAGTGGTTTGACTGGTTCATGGATGGCAGTGATTAGTAGGTAAGACAGCATAAACAAATATTTTAAATATTTTTATTTTTTTCTTTTTTGGCTTTTCCATGGATGTGAACAACATGGAAGAGCATCACCAGCAGTGTGTTGTTCCCAGTGGTGCTTTGCGAGCTGACCTAAAGAGATTGGTAACTAGCTTCCTACTGTAAAAAAAAAAAAACAGGTAAAAAGTAAATTAGGTGGGTTTACTCTTCAAGATATAAGTAAAGCAGCATTTATAAAAATATTGTACAAAACTTCTGCTATATTTACTTCTCTCACTTCATTCACACATCATCACCCTTCTCAGAGCCTAAACCTTTTGTTCTGCCGCTAGAACATGAGTGTTGAAAATAGTTTCTTAATTGTTCTATGCACTATGAGTATCTTTATTATCAGATTATGTGCTTATGACACAGAATATAGCCAGAGATTTATGGTATGCAATATAAATATGATAAGAGGTGTATCTAGAGCTCATCCTTGATTAAGAATTTATTTTACTCTCCTCTTAACAAGGATTGACTGGATCACAGGCTATTTCATTTAGGAGACTGTATGTGAGAGCTTTGTTGATTTTTAATTTTCCTCCATTGATTTTCAGCATCCAGAGAGCACTTACTCTCTAATGGCTCTCTGTGTTGGTGTTTGCTTGCAAATTGAAGTAAAAGATAAATGGCTTTCAGGGTAATACCTCTCCAAGGGCTTCCACTTGAGGGCTGGTGGCTGTTAGCAGAACTGCAGTGTGTTTAGAAAAGTTCTGTGCTCAAACAAAAGCATTCCTGAGCCTCTAAGTGTGGCAGAATTGTTTTAGTCCTGGTGTGACAATAATTTCTAACTGATTTATAAATCTTTACAAGGAATAGCCCAATCTGTCCACATTTTTCTATGAAAGTGAAATGCCATGCACTTTTCTTAATAGGAGTTCAAATGTTTTCCTTGCACATGTTTTTCCTCAGCAAACAATTGATTTTTCAGTAAAAGAAGGGGAGAAGAGCTGTGGGTATTCAGATAGTTAAGAACAAATATTTGTATGAAAATGCAGTAATCTTACACTTGCACTAAGGTTGAAAATTTTCACCTGTCTATTGGAAAACAATATTTTGAAATGTCTGTAAATTTAATTTTAAAAATCTTTGGTTGCTTAGGAATCTTAAGCTCAACTACAGTGTAAACTTGCTTTATATTTAGATATTTCAAGCCTGCTTGTACTAAGTAGCTGTGATACATCATTGCACTGCGTAACAGTGTTCTGTCTTATTACACTGCTAATGAAAAGGTCCTGCTTAGCACCCCTTACCCTTTGCCTTCACAGATCAGGCTTCACTATTTAGAAAAGACATATCCTTAGTCTAGGTTTGAGTAAGAAAGCCCTGGAAAAAGGTATGTGAGGCTCTTGGAGGTCCAGGGAGATGATGCCATGGATCATGAAGCCTCATCTCCTACATGTGCTGGGCAGTATCTCTTCCCATTGGCTCCTCTGTAAAAGATTACTGTTCATTGCGTCAGAAAATTGTATTTGTGTGTCACAGAGCTTTATATAGCACGTATGCACAGGCTGCAGGGGTTTTTTTCCATACATGTAAACTTTAAAATAGGACTAATACACATTTTTAAGGGAGTTCAATTATTAAACATATACTGCTTATATAATATCCATTGTCTTAATTAGGTTTCAGCTTTTCAAGAGTGTCCTGTAAAATCAGTAAGAATTTAGCTTAAGAAGCATGTGGTTCATTTTTGTTACCCTACTTCTCATGCCACTTACACTGGGCTTAATTCAAGCAGCTTCAGTGAAGTTCTGGACTAAGATATACATTCAAATGTCTGGATCAGTACTGGAAGAGCTTAACAAACTACTCCATTAGCGTATAGGTCTGAGAAGTTAAAGAGTCAATCTGGAATAAAGAGGAGCTGTAAATCCTGGACTTCTTTCTCTGTTCTTGCTGCTGTGTCATTTTGTGTCTCCAGGATGGGTATTAATGACAGTCTCCTTAACAGTCCCCTGAGCCTGCAGTGTCCAGCATCAGTTGGAGTTTCATCAAGACTGAAGAATGCAGACCTGAATTTCAGGTTGGTTTCTGTATTCTGCTGGAGCAAAGTTTAAACTCTGCTCTCATGAGCCCCCCACCTGGAGTACTATGTCTGGTTCTGGAGCCCCCAATACAAGAAGGACATAAAGCTGTTGTAGCAAGTTCAGAGAAGGGCCATGAAGATGATCAGAGGACTGGAGCACCTCTCCTGTGAAGCCAGGCTGAGACAGTTGAAGCTGTTCAGGCTGGAGAAGAGAAGACTCTGGGGAGACCTTAGAGCAGCCTTCCAGTACCTGAAGGGGCTAGAGGAAAGCTGGAGAGGGACTTTTTATTGAGGGCATGTAGTGATAGAACAAGGGGGAATGGCTTTAAAATGGAAGAGGCTAGATTTAGTTTAGACATTAGGAAGAAATTACTGTGAGGGTGGTGAGACATTGGAAGGTTGCCCAGAGAAGCTGTGGCTGCCCCCTGCCTGAAAGTGTTGAAGGCCAGGTTGGATGGGGCTTTGGGCAACCTGGTCTAGTGGGACGTGTCCCTGCCCATGGCAGGGGGGCTGGAACCAGAGGATCTTTAAGGTCCCTTCCAACCCAAACCATTCTATGATTCTGTGTTTGGCATTGAGTGCATGGATTATGCCATTGACTTCAATTCAGTGCATAAGGTTAAGCATTTGCACAACTGCATTTGGGAACCAGGGAATAAAATGGAATGTACAAAAATTAGTACTTACCAGAGGAACAGAACAGGAACATTTCTGTATCTTAATTTATAAATGAGACGAGTAGCTATTTTCCAAGCAAAGTCACTGTTTTATAGCAAAATACAGTTTATCTGAAGCCTACCTTAGATCTTTTTTTTAAGTCCTAAATTGCTGATGGCTGCATGTGCCACAGGGCACAAAAAGTCTTTTGCTGAAGGCTTTGTTTCAGACTTGTGAGGCTTTTCCTTCTCAGTAGCCAGGCTTATTACATCAGATGTGCTTTTGTTTTTTTTCTTCAGTGCAGCTTTCAGGGTAACCTCTGCTGAGATAAAAGGACTAAAACCACTGTGGATTTTCTTGAAGCAACATCTTCAGCAGCAATGGGCATTTTATCACTCTGAAAGCAACTGCATGCTCCAGAAAAGAACCCAAACAAAACCAGAGCAGACCTGGCAGAGTTCTTGTTTTTCTCTGTCCCTCCTGTATTGCTTGTGAATCAGGGCAATGCTAAGTCTGCAAATATAGTAGTATATGTAATGACTGTGGAATTGACTGAGAAAAAGTGTTTTCTTAATTTTTCTTGATTAATTAAGGAGTATTGTAATGTGGTTACATTCCTGGTTGACTGTTCGGTGGCGGCTCATCTGGGAGAGCTTGAATTTTGGGCTGTTTCTCCACTGTGTGGCTCAGTGTTGTTTAAACTCAAGCAAATCTAATGGGAAGGGATTTAAAATGCTGCCAGTAAGGGCTGGCTTTAAGCTACTGTTACGAGAAGCACCGCTGAAATAGGGAAGATGACTGGGTTGGACCATGCAGAGATGCCACAGCTTGTCTGTAATGAAAGGATATGTATATGCTGGGGATCGATCCCAGGCCCTAATTTGCCAGTCAGTGAGTTTAAATACGGTTTAGGCCAGCACAGAGCTCCAGAAAGGAATCTTTTTCCTCTCTTGCCCCAAGAAAGGGGAAGGAGCAGGTTGGGCTCAAAGAAGCTCTTCTCACAAAGAGGAGAAGGGCAAAGTTGCAGACCCAAGGGACATTAAATGGAGTGAGTCCTGGTGTTTCTTCTGATTGCCTTTAAAATAAAGTCTGATGCAGCAGCCTTCCCGCAAGAGAGGCGGTGGTGCTTGTCGCCTGGGATGGTGAGGATGAGGCTGGCTGCTCTGCTCGTGCTGTAGGAGCTCAGTAGGGATCCAGCAATTTTTAGTGAGAGGGTAAGGTGGTGTGTGTTTAGCTTTGCACAGCTGTGAATGGCTAAATTGAAAGTCAGGGAGTAGCGAAATGAAACCTCCACCTGTTGTGGAAGTGTCAAATAATTGTCTGCCTTGTGAAGGAGACTCTTTGTTTACTTTCATTGTGATAGAAGGTTGGAGATTTTATAAACAATATTAAATATTAAAATAATAAATAAATCAATCTGTGTTCTTTGAAATGGGGGGTGTGTGTATGTGTGTGCATGTGCCTGTTTATCAGCAATGGATGCCCTAGAGTATTTCCTGGGAAACAAGTAAGGCTAATATCAAGGAATAGTCCTGGAATAAGACTCGAATAAAATAGTGAACATTTTTCATAGTACTTCTTTTTAATAAGATGCCTAACAAGGGAGTTGAGGGAGGGCATTGGAGTAGTTTGAAGCTGAAAATAGGCATTTTATAGAAACAGACTCATTAAAACTGCCTGTTACAGAAGTGAAACTTTTTTATGAATGTGATATTTGTTCAGTAATTGAAATATGTTTCTTAAAAAGATATGTACTCTTAGTTTTCTTTTGTTGTTGTTTAGTTCATAAATGCCATTTATAAGTAGACTAGATACCTTGGCCCCGAAGTCCTGGAACAAATCTACCTGCTTTTATTGATCTGGTAATATAACTAGCCTGCAAAATAAATGTTTCCTTTATTACCTTTGTGTAAATTACTAATGTGAATCAGTAAGTAGAGATGTGGTTCTGCGCCACAGCATATATTGTCTAATGTCGATGAACCAGATTCAAGTTTAAGTTTGCATTATTTAAAATACCTTCTATAAACTACTAACTTATTTTACAATATATTTTAAAAATTAATTTTTAAAAAGCAATTCTTCCACATTGAAACTTTTCTTACATCTTAAATTGCCTTTGCACGCAGCTTTGGGGAAGCCACTGATTACTTACATGAGTCATATGTAACCCTCATATTAATACTTAAATTCTACAGAGTGTACCGTACGGAGTGAGAGCCTTGGCTTAAGGAAGTTTTAGAAATTTATTCTAGCTTTAGTGCTTAGTGTCAGGGCACAGCACAGGGTGGCTGCTCCCTGTGGGACAGGGAGGTGGGAGTCAAGGGGTGTCCCATGGACAGTGGGGTAGGGCCACAGATTGCCAGACACATCCACAGTGATGAGGCCAAGGTGGTCAGACCCAACTGTGGCTTCCCCACAAGGTATCTGGGAGCCTCTTCCTCCCTCCCACACCAAAATTTTCACAAACATCTTAAACCCAGGGTAGGTGTTCTGCTAATCCCATCAGTCAGGCCCCAGACTGCTCTGCTTGAGCAGAAGGCTGGAGTGGAGACCTCCCTAGATCTGCTGGGCTGCTGTGGTTACTGAGTGCCACACACTTTCAGAATTCAGTTTCATGGTTCTTCCAGTCAGAGGTTATGATTTACTTAATGTGTTTTTATTTTTCACATCCAGTTGTTTAACTTAAATTCAAAACTGTTTAAGACTTTTTCAGATAAGACGAGCAGATTGAATTGTGCCATTTATGCATACAATCTGGTTATTTATTGTAGAGTTAAAGACACCATGAGAAAGGAAAACGCTATGAAGCATGCAGTATAAATCCTTGAAATAGATCCTCTGAGTCTTGAAGTCACCAATTTCTCAGTGCTCACTGTACAAAAATGTGTTGGTTCAATCCTTCAGTTCTCCGCAGACCTAATTTTAAATATTTATTTCTCATTTTCTTTATAGCTTTTCCCTTTGGTAAGTATCTGAACTAGACTTTTCAGCATTGTAGCATTTTCTTCCTCCACTTCCCCTGACGGGACAAAAGATTGCTCCTGTTGTGCCCCCTCACAGCGTGAGGGAGACAAGAATCAGTGCATTGTGAGGCTGAGAGCATCCCAAATTCTCCAGGGATGGAGGGCCGTGTTGTTGTAAGCAAGATGACCCAAGTTCACTTGGTTTTGTTGCATTATGTATATTGATATTGGTTCTTGTTGCTTGGCTGACTTACCACTGAACAACCTCCCTGTTTTCAAGTCAAAGTGGCATATTAGAGACCAGTTGAAACCAAGAGGCACTGGTGATCTATTGTGTAGGAGTTAAGGGTGTCTGAAACTGTGGGTTGCAATTCAGTGAATGCTGATCAGTTCCTGTGACAGATGCCATTTGTTATGGTTTCCCTTTAAGCAAAAGGTTTGCAAGCGCCTTTGTACCAAGTTCATTGGCAAAACAGAAAGCCATAGTGTGCCCATGGAGTATGCACCCCATTCCAGAGTGGTCCACTCTTTTGCATGGTTTTTGGTTTTGTTTTGGTTTTTTATCCTATATGTACTTTGCTGTTTATTGATGCGTTTTTTCCATGTTCTTCTACCTAATTTTGTTTAGAATATAGCTATCTTGAGTAATCTGGTTTATACATTTAATTTGAGGTTGTGCGTACAAAGACATCATTGGCAATACTGAGAGCGAGGTGCTGGAATGCAATTTTTCATGGACAGAGAAATGTAGAGTCAGTCAAGGTGGGTCACATCCCATGTGTGACAGCACCAGGGAGAGACTGCAGAGTGCTCGTTGCATTCCAATGAATAATCCATGTTCTCAGTCTTTAGTTTCTTAGGCATATATCCTCACTGTTAGTGCATGAACTGCTGGATCTTTGGCTGTTCACACAAGGTATTGAAGGTAGACTTGTATAGGAGGTTTCTTCATTTTTTTTGCTGAAGTCTTTTTAAAGCAGGCAAGCTGCGAGAATCAGCAGTGTGCCAGCAGGCAAAGTACTTTCTGTACAGCACATCTGGTGACCCCTTTCAGCTCTCCCAGTAAACAGTAGAGCACCTATTGATGGACTTCGTGTTGGCATTTTCATTGGGTTTCTGAAGAGGCAACATTGCTGGCTCAATCAATAGAACTCAGATTTACTGATTACACGATTCTCTTTTCCTGAGACAAACAGCGAGTTCATAATTGCTCAGCGTACTGTATTTTCTTGCAGCTATATCCAACCACACCTGTCAGTTTGCATGTGTCACAGGGCAGGATTCAAATCGCTTTAGATCTCTTTCTTCTCCCACACTGCTTTGAGCTGGTGAACTTTCTCCAATGGAAAAGGAGAAACACACTTTTGATGATCTGAGCCTGTCACTGCATTCTCCAGAGCAGTGACCATATTGCGAAACAAACGTTTTGAGATTTTAAAAGGGTTGATAGTGACAATTGAAGGGTGCTACTTTTAGACATAGACTGTCTCAATATAGCACACTATCCTACAAATGAATAATAAAGGAAGTTATTATAGTTTGCCCAACTGACCTACACTGTTGCTGATTTTACTTATATTTCTGAATACAAATATACTTTTAGTTGTTTCCAAGGAATTGCGAGATACATCGCAGTTGTATACTTGCTCTGTTCTTGCACATTGACAGACATTGTCAGTCTTAACTTTTGAGAGTCTTAAATCTCCAGTACACATGAAAACTCTGGGCTTGGTATAAGTGTTGGGCCTCTTGTGCAAACTATATGCCAGTCAAGAAAAACTGATAGTTAAAGTCTTGGAGCTGAGGGTAATTAATTCATTTAGTCAAGCCTATCTGGATATTTGCAAACCACTGTGCTACATGTTAATGGGCAAGCCTTTCAAACTGCCTTTTTCTCCCTGGGATCAGTAAAGCGGGTACTTTTCCTCTTTGAAAATGCAGGTCATGTAGGACTTGGAAAATACATGCTAAATAGCACAAAACGATTAGATGAGAACTTCCATTCCTGTAATCACATTTTCCCAGAACTGCTGTTGCTTTTTAGTAATCTGTTTACTGCTAAAAGAATGCTGCAATTACTGAACTAAGGTGTACTTACTGAAGTACTTTAGAAGTAGCTCTGTTAGAGGTATGTACTTTAATTTGTCTGCTTGGTAGGGAATTATAGCCATTCTCTCCCTTTTTCCTTTCTTCTGGAGCAGATTCCCTTTTGACATGAATATACAAAGCTTCCTTGGTAACAACACTCAGTTTGGAGCCCTGCATTTGCCATCTCCTCTCCTGCACTTTGTTTGTTACTACTGCAAGAAGTTTTCCTGTTACCTTGCATAATTTGTTTTGTAAATGTAATAACTTTGCCCTCTTTCTGGATCTGCAAACCTGATGTCCCTGGAAAATCCATGGAAAAAAAAAGGAATGATTCAATGACGCGGAATGGCTGGAGTTGCCTTCTTTTAGAGGTTATGTCTATTTTTCTAGATAATTTTGATACTCTGGGGGCTTATTGCTCTGCTGTCCTGAAACCTGTTTAGTGACTCCTAAAACTGAGGAGAAGCTTTGAGCAGACAAGTACTCCGTCAACTCTGTGGCAATACGAAATGGAGGCAGAAGAGAAACAGGGCTGGTTTGACACAGCAAACAGAAAGGATTTGAGAATCCCAATACAAGGGTTAATAAATGTTTTCACGTGTAGAAGCAGCCTGAGTTTCCTAATGAGTATTTTATTGCATTTCAGGCAAACGTTTCACCAAAATTATCATCTTCGCTTTCTTTGAAACAGACTGACCTGCAGCTGAACTGTGCTAAGGCAAATTTTTAACAGAATTATACCAGCTGTTAACAGAGGGTTAGCAAAAACCATGTGCTAGATTCACAGCTGGTATAAATCGATGCAATTACATTGTGATCAGGGGAGCTCTGCTTGTTATGTGGACCTGAGGGTCAGGTGGTTGGGGCTTTTCCAAGGCTGATGTGTAGCCTGTGGCTGCTGCTTTCCTTGTGTGTTGTGCTGTTTTGCTTACTATGAGATGGTGCAAATATCTAGCTTTAGTCTTAGAGATTCCACTTTTGGACTTTGAAGATTCTCCTGAATTTGACCTTGTGCCACCTCCTACGCTTCCCAGCTCTTGAGTAGCTCAGTGTGCCGGCTCTCTGCCTGAGTGGAAGTGCACCAGCTGGTTGCAGATACTGAACCTCCCTGAGGTAGGATTAAAGAACCTGGGTCATGTTTTTTCCCTTCATAGCATAAAAGCACTTACAAGGAGGTCCCATTTCAAGGAGAAGCTGCAGTGTTATGTATTGAAGATATTTATATACTAGCAATATCTGCACTGTGGTCTTAGCCACTGGTTTGCAAGTAAGAGAAAGAAATTAGTGGACTCATCTTTTCTAGCTTGCTTGCTGCTTAGAAGAACTGTACCTGCAGCTTTCTTCTTTAGGCAGATTCATGTCCTCTAGAAATTATTTGTTTGGCTGGTTGTTTTAATATCAGATAAAGTTTTAAATTAATAGCTTAATTCCTTTAAGTAATTTTCTTGTAGTGTTCTTAAATTATAAAAGTCCTCGGAGATAAGTGCTATCTAAGTCCAGAGAGACCTGAAAAAGATGCTAAACTGCTTCTGTGCAAAACTGCATTTTTGGGTATCTGTCTACAATAGTGCAATGTCTGTGATAATTTGAGGTTTTTCCCTTGTTATTTTGGCACTGTGAAGTATTAGCTCTGTGTTCTAGGTGCTGTTTAGTAGCCCTTGCTTACTCCTATAGGTAAAAGTAGTAGTCTTCAAAAGAAATAAAGGTAGAAAAATATACACTAAAGACATTTTGAACATTTTTTTAACTTTTTTATATCTAAACAGACATTTTGTCAGATGATTACTGCTTGCCATTTTCTAAGGTTGAAATTGTCTCCAAGTGGATGTGCTGGAACGATGCATCAAATCCATTTTGTCTTTGCTCCTTAGGCAGCCTATTGCAGCTAGAAGGAAAGGCAGCCAAATGTTAAATGATGTGTCTCAGGCCATAGGTACTAGTTTCAGACACCATTAAAATTCAGAAAAAATGAGTATCCTTCCTTGGAGTGATAAATTTCAGTGAAAAAGTATTGTTGTTTGTTTTTTTTTCTTCCCCCATTGCAATAGTTTTATATATTTTTTTAAAGATTTCTTTTATAAGTTTATGATTGCCTAGGTTATTTCTCTAATAGGGGTGCTATTCCTTTTGTGTGAGACAGGAGTGCAGGTATTTCTAGTCTATTTTAGTATGGTTTAACAGGTGGAAGAGTGAGCTGAATTACTTTCAGGTGGCTAGGTACTCCTCAGTGTAGTGCAGCAGGTGAACTGCTGGCCTCTAGTGGTAAATGGTAATCTGAGAATCTGAGTATCTCTTGCTCAGAGATGAAGTCTTCTGATGTGACTTCGTGGAAGTTATACCAAAATTTGAAGTATGTCTGAGACCATGGCTGTGATTTAGTTTCAGTTACATGAATTATTTTCAGTATGATTCAGATAATCTTGAAATGAAATACTCTTCAGGCTATGTGTGAGTACTGGAAAAATGAAATTCTTGTCACGAGAGCCAAGGGTAAAGTTATTTTAAGAGAATACGCGGTCAGTATTTTATAATTTCTGTGGAAAGGAAAAGCCTCTATCAGGCTGCTTGTGACAGGGAAATAGAAGTCATTATAAAACATGTAATCCTCTGAAGATACTTATTTTCTTCTTTTCCAAGTGAATCTACAAAGAGATATGACTCTCCCTGGGCTGTATGGGCAGCTCTCTCTTTGTACAGTTAATGAGGAAAATGATATAAAGGCCAGTTGGATGGCCTACAGGTAAGTGCTGTGTTAAAGGACTGATCTCTGCCCTCCTGAGATGGCAGAAGCTGCAGAGGGGACAGGCTGCAACATTCCCATTTTTAACACATCACTAAACTGTGGTCCAGTCCAGCAAGTGTTGTAGTGGTGCTTATGTGAGCTCTCCTCTAGTAGTTGAAATCTAGTAGTTGAAAGCCAAAACATGCTGAATCTGTCCAGCAGGGTCCAGGACAAATGTCCACAATAGCAGTACAGTAGAGGGATTCAAAGAAGGGAGGAAAATGCAAACCTTTCAGGAGAAAAAGTCCTTTGTTAACTCCAGAAGCAATCAGCATGAGATGCAAGACACTCTTGTTAATTTGTGTGTTATCAGATGTTCTTACATTGTTCTAATTTTCTTTGATAAATATATTTGAGTTAAAATTTACCCATTGTCGGACTTGTATTAATACCAATTATAGTTACTCTCTGCTTCGTTCAGTCTTTTTTTTAAAGGATAGAAATAATGGCCCTGAGTCCTAATCACAGAAAATGCTGTAATTCAAAGGTAAACCAAAGGATCTGTGCCAAGGTAAAACCAGAATGGAATCCAGTTCCCTTGCTTTGAATGGTGAGTTAGACTTTGGTGCTGAGGGTGGCTAGCGTTTTCTGGTTAACCCAGGCTAGCTGCCATTTCTGCAAGGATATTCCCTTCTGTAAAACCTCCTTCATCCCCTATTTTCTCCCTCTCCTCAGTCACTCAAATGATAGAAAGGACCTGCTTACGCTTATATGCACCTCAATAACAGTGTTTGCCAAATGTTCTTTGGCAGGACATTTTTTGGTGACTAAAAGTTTCACTTTTTGTATCCACTTATTGCCTTTTTTAGTCTATTTGGAGACATGTAAAGCATCTGCTGGGTTTCTGGATTTGTTCTATCCAGCAGAAAGAGGCATAGCAGATGGAGAAATCCCAGGAATACAATTTATTTTTCTTCACAAAAGATAACTTTCAGCACAGGTGGTTCAGCTGTAGAGCCCTGATTGCCCAGCTGTGGGCTGGCCAGTGGCATTTGGGTGGTTGGAACCTGAAGGAAGAAAATGGCAAAAGCAAATTAAAAAGCCAAAAACTACAAGAAGGCTGAACAGCCCAGTATTGCTTACACACTGTAGCTTCTGTGAAGTTTCTATTACTGTACAAGTTCTAATGTTTAAGATGTGCCTCTGAAAACTGTATTTCAGCAGCTCCTGAGTCTTTTGGAGTGTTTCTCCCTGGTGTTCTCACCTTGGAAGAATGTGTGGCTTTACTGCAGCTGCTGGAGATCAGGCTTTGTGTTTGGTTCTTAGTGCTGCTCCCCTCATTCATAGGGAGCAGTGGCTTGGAAGAAAAGTCTGATGCCTCTCCTGGCATTCATAACAGGATTTCTTTCCATTTACAGGCCCTTAACATTACCTAGTCAGCTATGCAGGGGTTGATGTCAGTGAATAGCTGGCTGAGTCATTTTTGAGTTCTTGAGAATAAGCCTGAAGCTGTCAGATGAGTAACATCTACATAGGCTTTTTCTAGCTGCAGCCATTCTGAATTTCTGCGCTATATTAAAGCTAAGCTAATAACTTTGGGTGATACTTTGATGTGAAGCTTTGTTAATGCATTTTTGAGGCAGTTAATTCAGTGCTAGAAATGTTAGAGAGGCAATGATGCTAAACTGGAGACTGAATGAATAGGCGGAGGATCTAGTTGTTTTGCTAAAGAAGATGAAATATCTGTGTATGGGTCTTTGCAACACATTAACTGGTGAATAGGCACAATAGCTTCATTGTCATAGTTGGGGCTGCTTCTTTAAGAACAGATGCTTAGTGTTTCAAGTAGAAACTGATTGCTACAAATGAGACTAATTTTAAGAATATGGGTACGGATATTTGGTTTCTTCTTACATGTTAGTAGTTCCCACACTGAACTTTTTTTTAAAAGTAGCCTGGTGTTTAGCCCAAGTTAATTTGAAAGGAGGGTGGTGCATCTCTGTTGAGCTGTCAGCAGATGATGTAAGGTGGCACCCATGTCTGCACTACTGTGCAGCAAAATAAAATAGGCCTGTCTGTGAGCTGATTTAGTGACTTGAGAAGGTTAAGAGGAGAGTGGTGGCAATAAAAGCTGCATCTAAGAAGAGCAGGTAGGGATGGGGAAGCATGCTGGAGAGCTTGATAAGGCCATTGTTGTACCAGAGTTAGGTCAGACACATCCATGTACCTCTGGTGAACCAGACACCTTTCTGATGGCAATGAAGGAGTCAGTGGAGCTGTGGTGACTCACAATGTTTGAGAATTTGTCTTGAGTGGGTCAGCTGACTTCTTGAGACTTCAGTGAGCTCAAAGGTATGGAGTAGGTTACATCCACCACCACTGACTAATCTGAGAGAAACATCATAGTTCGTAAAGTAAGATTGGAGATCTAATAATAAACACAACAGTCACTGCAAGACAGTAATCCTCTCGAAATCATTGATATTTATTCAAATTAAGTTCAGTTAGTTGTTAACTGAACATAGAGCAAAACTTAGATATATACTTTCTTAGAGTGAATAACTTTGTATCAATAAGATGGTACTAAATACTGTATAGTATATGTTGACTTCTATGTCTATGAGTTTTTATGTGTGGGAGGAGTGGCAGGGTGAGATCTAGACGTATCCTGCCTGGGTTATTGTTTACTTTCATGCTTTTCCATATCCTTTGGTGTCTTTCTGTGAAGTAATTGTACTGTCTTAGATAAATTCTATTCCTCATATGAAATTGTATAGTTAAACTTGAAAACTATTTTGAAAGAAAATACTATAATAAATTGGGTCTTACTTCCTTCGTTCAAACTGAATAAGGCCATAGAGGAAGAATTGTATGTTATATGGGATTGTTTAGTATCAGTAATAGTGACGGAAAAGAGCTTTATATATTTGAGTAGTATTTCCTTATTTAACTCTGTGAAAGCATCAAGGGAAGCACAAAGGAACAGGCCAGGGCAAGAGTAGGAGACAAATGCTGAAAAAGATAGTAAAAAATGATAAAGCATTAGTGCAAAGAAATTAAGCCTGGGATAGACTTTTGTTGCTTTCTTCATAAAGCCCCACATTTGAGGGGTAAGATAGTGTGTGAAGTCCTGTGCCAGGAACACGATACATGGTGCTTTTCTATGGCACTTTCCGTCCAAGCATTTCAGTACAATTTTTTTACAACTTCCAAGAAATATATAGTGAAACTGTAACTCAGACTGGTTAAGAGACTTGTCTGGGGCTGTCCAGGGATGCAAGGCAGATGCACAGTCCAGCCTGTGTGAAGCTTTCTTCTGTCTTCCCCTGTGCAACTCAGTGTGGCAGCCTTGTAGGGGGAGCCACAACATCTTTGCCTTTGGGTTGCAGGTATTCTTTAATTGCAGAATATTGGTTGGTGTAGTCACAGAATATATCCTGTAAATTACCTTCACAGGGGTGTGGTGGAGACCACTGGTGTATGTCATTATTTCAGATACTATCTGAAATCTATATGCAATATACAAAGGGAGCAGAGCCAGGTATTCTGCCCACATAGCAATGTCCAGATCAGCTCCAGCTTTGGATATGAGCAAGGTGATGGGGTCAATGCCCTGTATTCTTTGCATTCCACTTTGCTCCAATTGTACAGTTTGCTTACAGTGTACGGAAGTGGATAAGCTCCTGTCTTGTATTCTGTTTGTGATTTCTTTGTGTGTTTTTCTTCCCCCCCCCCCCTTTGTACATGGACCTAGTATAAAACTTGAAAGCAAATGTGCAAGAATAAACAGATTGTCCACTCTGTATCCCTTACAGACAATACAGAACTGTTTCTCCTTTCAGCTAGAAATGTCAAAATAATCAGTGACTGGAAAGCCACTGCTTTGTATTGAGGGAAAATGCTGACACAATTTTCACTAGCATCAAGGCTCTTAATTAGCAACTGTAAAGGAAGAGAGGACCAGCACAAGTACTTGTATTGCTTACTGGGATTACCCTGTCAGCTATAGTTCTCCTTTTCAGAAAAGCAGAAGAATATTTTTATGGTAATTAGAAATGTAAGATATGCTGAGGACTTAGACTTTCTTTTTAAACCTGGAATATTAAGCTTCCAGTAATCATGAAAAATTGAATAACCATTTCTGCCACTGTGTGTTGAGAGCAGGCTTGCAGATGTGGGGCAGGACCATTCAAGAGTTGATGGTAGGTCATTGTCCTAACCTTGTCTTGGCCTCCCTGTCATTCACAGTTGAAGTATGAATATCTTCAGCTGATGTAACTTAATAGGATGGCTCTTCTTCAGATTTCTGAAACTTGAATAGTCTCTTTTCTAGTATAGTTATTTTTGCAGGGGCAATGGAACAGGGACATTCTTAGCAATTAAAGTGGTGAATACTGGAAATAAAATACTGGAAATAGTCCAAATTCTCTTTGTGGGATTTACATATGCAAAGTCCACAAATACCAATGGTGGTAATGCTTTTAAATTCTACTAGTACTCAAGTGTGAAAAAAAAAAGATACATATTTTAGATCAACTTGCATTTATTTTATCTTTTTTGGCTGGGATTGTCTGGAAACTGAAATATTGCTGTTATAGAATTTACTGAAAAGGCTTTTGTTTTGTGAAGAAATAGATCTATCTTTACTAAATGAACATCAGCACTCCCTGGTCGATGCACTGTGTAGCTGTAAAGCTTTGTGTTTCTCTGATTCCACTGTCACTGTCCCTGGTATAAAGGCTGTTCATACAGGATCTGTGCACAGTATGAAAATTTTTTTTTTTTTATACACAGACCTTTAAGACAGCTCTGTGCAAGAATTGGTTTAGTACTGGGACAGAGTCAGAAGAGAATGCCAAAGTCCAAATTCAGGTTCTGTAAAGATTAAAAAAATTGATAGGTGAACTTAGACATCCTTGTTTCCCTGAGAAAAATGTGTGTCCTGTTTATTTAGGAGTAATTTTGTTGTTTGAGGGGCAGGTGGTGGGGGGGTGGGGGTGTTATTAGTATAGAAGCAGATTTTTGTGTTCTAACTACTGCTGATAAAAAAAGAAAACTCAACCATAAAAAGGGGCTGGTTTAAAACCCAGACGTTACTTTCTCTCTTCTCTACTCTCATTACTCTTCCTCTGCTTCTTAAATGATACTACTTAATTTCCTGATTATATGATGATTTTAAACAACTGCCAACTTGGAAACTGGGTTTGCTTATACGCATCCAGAACGTTTAGAGTTTTTGTTAAGGCTTTTGGATTTATTTTATTTTGTGATTATACTATTACTAAGGGCCTAATTCTAACAGCTACCATTTTTATTTGGTTTATATTTTCATTAGAGTCTCACCTGTAGAAGTTAGGTTAGACTTAAACCTCATAGCAGTAATAAGGACTGACTTGTTTGCTCCTGAATGCTTTGGTAGTACGTCCTCATCTCTCAGAAAGTCACATATTCTGGCTGTCCCTCAGGTTTCAGACAAAATGAGATCCTTTAGATGCTTTTTGTGTTTCAGGCTAACAAATAACGTTTGGTTATGCACTTAATGAAAAAGATTGCTGGTGGATGCTCTCACTCTACTTTCAGTTGTTATCTGTGCTCATCGACCCATGAGAGCAGTTTAATTATACTAAAAATGAATGTTGATGTATGTGGAAAGAAATAAATCTTTTAAATCTGTATAGCATACTCCACTGATATAACTGAGTTTACTGCCCTTCCTAAAACTACCTTTAGGAAAAGTTAAAATGGAGATATGTGCTATGTGTCTGCTTTCTTCAGCACTCGCATTTAACCTGTCAGTATTAAAATCAAGGGCTGAGACAATGAGTTGATTTGTAGATGAGAATTTGTAGACTTAGGTGATCTGTCTTTATGTGATATCTCATGTTTATATTGGATTGATTTGCTGTGGTTTTATTTTAGCCACACTTAAAATGGCAAGAATCAGCTATGAAAGGGTAGGAAGTGGGCTGCACTGTTACCCAGATAACATATCAGAGTTGCTGACTGAGCTTAGTTCTGTCTCTTAGCTCTCTGTCTAACAACATTTTGGTTGAGTGGGAACTGTAGACTTTATTCTGTTTCGCTGCAAGGAAGTGAATTCTGGATGTTTTTCTTGAACATAACATATTGTTCAACCATCTCAGAATCACCAGCTGTGTTTTCCAAATTGTGAGAGTCAAGGCACTTATTTGTATGCATGTGAAGCAGAAAGGTAATTGATGTTTAGGTCAGTACCTTGAATGGTCTCTCAAAATAACATAGTTGTAGTGTGATCTGATTTTGCTAATCTCATTTCCTGGTCTAAAAAGTGTTTGAGATTTTTGGCTGTGTTTTCTGGCAGTCGGCTGAATTGCTGGGTAAAAATACAGTAATTTAGAACAATTCACATTTCTTTAACTCTATTTGTAACTGAATTTCTCAAAGGGCTTGATAAAGCCTTTAATTACAGAGTAGCTGCGGAATAAGTACCCATAGAATAATGCAGGTACCATTTAAAGCTCAGCTACATCACCTTCATGGCAATCATGCTTAATGTCAACTAATGAGCATGGTGTCCATGAGAGCGTAGATATTGGCAGGATAACACAGCCGTTGCTGCAACTGTAAAAGGTCATTGGATTTTTAATCTTTCAGTTGGCAAACAGCTACTTAAATAGACAGGAACTGGGACTGGTGTTTCAGCCATTATCACTAAAAAGTCACTTAAATACATATGTACAACCAGTGAAAATCTAACTCTGACAGGTTCCACCTTCACAGCAATCAGGGGAAGGCTGACCTGACCTTGGTGGCTCTTACCTTCCCTGCATTAAGTGCAAGGCAAGCACTGCTTGAAGTGGTTCAGGTTTATCACCATCCGATGCACTCACTGACTTCAGACATTGACTCATGGGTTCAGCTGTCCCTTTGTTAAAACAAACACCCAAACCTTTCTATTAAACAGTGATCAAACCATTTTAGAGATGTTTTTTGCCCTGCTCTCTAAATGTTACAGTGTTTACTATAGAAGCTGACTGAAATGATCTCCCTGAAGTCAGACAGGAGCTGGGTTGCAGAGACAGAAATTATAAACTTGGGTCTCCTGGCACTGGTTTGATGTCTAGTCCACTGGGCTGTGCTTGTCCACACCAGCAATATGTTCCGGTGTTTCCTCCTTGCTCCTGTATTTGGTTTTATAGTAACAATAATGAGTGTTGCTCATTGTGTTTCGTGCTAAACCATTTATTGTATTAAATCTATGTGCTGTGTTATCTCCAAGTAGAACTCGAGGGTTGGTATATAACAGTCCAGTTTGTAAACAAAACTGGCTTATTTAACTTAACAGTTTTTAAACACAGTTATTGATACTCTGTCCTTTATTTGTAATCACTGCAAGGACTCAGTGGTCCTCTCTGATCATGTGTTACAGAGAAGTAACTTGCAAAATATTAAAGATGAATGGGAAGAAGGAAAAGTTGCTTGTTAAACTGCACCTCTCATTCCTCATGATTTAGGAAAAGGAGAATTTCTTCAACTGATGTGATTTTTTTCTATTTTTTATTTTTTTTGTTTGCTTTAAAGAATGGCATTTTCCCCATAATTCTTTGATTCGGTGATTTGTAAAAAGGAAAAAGTAAAATTATTGCTACTGTAGTTCTGTAATCTTGTAGACAGCAGACCAGATCCAGAAGTGGTATGAATGTTGATAGTAATGAGGGACTCACTCCCTTCATTAGCTGAAATCCAGAAAGTTAGGTGTTTAGTACTTTTCAGTTGTAAAAATTATTGGAAAGCCAATGGCATCTTGACATGTCATAGAATTGGAGTGAGACAATGTTGAAATACAACATTGAGTATGGAGGTGACATGTACCATTGAAGTGTGGTGGTGACCAGCTTTGTCTAGAGACTGAGGATATCTTCACCGAGTGGCACATTTTTAGAAATAACCAGTAAGAAGATTTAGAAGTTGGGCTTTCATTGTCATTATTGACTACTTCTTTGTGTGTGTTCGCTGTTAAAATGTTAAGCATCTAATCCTGTGTTAAGTTTGCATTTCTAAATCGATATTACCAAAGGAGAATTTTGCTTGCAGAGTTTATTCCATGTCTGACATATTAAAACTAGTAATGAGGAATTCCTGATTTCTACTATCATAAACTGGCTTGAAATGATAGATCAATGCTGTTGTTTGCTCAGTCATTCATGTCTTTTGGTATAAATTGCCATTATTATTACTTTTAAGAATATGTTAAATGGGTGTTTGAGTGTCTGTTGCTATTGGTACTTCTTGCACCAAGACATGTTGAAGACCTCTCAAAGCAGTAGAATATGGCTTCTGAACCTGAGGAACTGTGATACAGATTGCAAATTGGTGTAATGAGGGTGTGGCAGTACAGAAAAGATAGTTAAACTCTAGTTTAACTAGTAACTAATAGTTTAACCCTAATAAAAGGGTCCCTTCATTCAGCAAGATCGTAGCATGCCTAGAGATGAACAAAGTGAACTGGGGATATCTAGTCTAGCTTTTTGTTAGTTAATATCTCTCTACAATCCAGGTCTTTTGGCTTCTTCATCAAAGTTGTATGTTAATAGTATTAATGGTTAAGATGTACTGAAAAATACGGTGGTGTATTTGTAGAACTTGGGTTTCTTCCTCCTCCTTTCCGAAGCAAGTTAATTGTCAGTCATTTGATTTAACACATAGGTATTTTCCACTGAAGGTGATATACCAGAGTGCTACCTGCTTGATGAGGATATTTAGATTCCATGACTCTTTTAGTAAATATGGATTTTCTTCCATCATTAAGATTGTACTCTGCTGAGGTCTGTAATTGTCGGACACATTCTTTAGCTGTCAGCTGTCGCTCTATTGCAGAAACTGGAGCTTTTCATTGACACTGTACATGACTTTTAAGTCCTCTGGGGTCAGCAGAACTGCTGTGTTAAAGTATTTCTACTAAAAGTGTAAATACCAAAAGACATGTTACCCAGGGAAATTCAGATCTGCAGAATGTGCAGATTTATGCAGTGAACCTTTGTGAGGAGAAGCAGCAATAGAGATTTGGGTATTGAGATGAGCAACATGGCATTTGACTCTTTAAAGTGTCACAGATGGCAGGGAGGCAAATTAACAGTTCTTTGAGAAAACAGTTGTGTGTGCTACCAGGCTTTTAATAGATGGGTTTCTGCAGTAAGGCCTGCAAGCTGTAGTTTCTGCTGCTGCTGTTGACTTATGAATTCAGGGGAGTTAGCAATGGATCAATAGAGATTTCAGAAGGCTTCAAGGCTTATAGTGGGAGGTGAGCGAGTGATATCCTTGGACATTCAAAAGGTTACTCGATAATAAATCAAAGATAAATTTCTACCACAATGGTGATATGAAAGAATGAACTTTGTAGCTTGAAAGACATAAATCTTCTCTTCAACGAATGTGCATATGACTGAGATTCAGTTAATTCAGTTTGGTAATTGGATCAGCAGTTTCCTTGGTAAAGCCTGATGGTAGTGCAGGCAACAAAAACACAGATCTGTTATTCCTCCTGAGAGCCGAAAGGATAATCCCTAAGGTGCTGTTTTTCATGAGGTGACTGAGCCTGTTGCCAGTGCCTGTCTGGATCTGAGGGAGCTGGATGAAACTGACCTCAAATCTGCTACACAACACCATGTCCAATGTAGAGGGAACATACCTCTTAAGAGAATTGTGACTGTTTATCTGAATGGTTATAGAGATTCTTGTCATGGCAGATAAAAGCCAATGTACAGAAGCAAGAAAGAAAACTAGGATTTATTGATGTCCGAATGAAGTTCATGTGGAAAAAAAAAAAGCCTCTTGCTGAGGCAGCAAAAGCAAATTGTCCAGATGTGGGGTTGTATTTAGAGTACAATGGCATGTAGTGAACCAGCCATTTGATAGTCTTTGATTAAGCATGCAGCCACATATCAAAGGTCATCTTGAGGAGCAGGAAACAGGAAGAACATCGAGTGTCTCCAGGCCAGAACACCAGGAGGGACACAGGAAGGCACAACAGGAAGTGAGGTAACCACACATCTGGATTACTTGGAAGGGGCATTACCAGGAAGTAAATGGACCAATGGGAGTGTTGCTAATTGGACCAATGGGAGTGTTGCTGAGGTGCATGACTGCCCTGTGCAAAAGGGACTTTAACCAATCAGAGAGCGCGGAATAGGCGCGTGGTCTGGATGTATATAAAGGGATAGTTAAGCAGAATAAAACGGCTTCTGCTTGATTCACATTGGGTCGTGCGGAGTCCATCTTTGGTTTCCCTCATCCAGAACCTCTCACTTCTCAAATAAGTAATCCAGCATCTCCCTTCAGAAAATCCACCTTAGAGCATCAGAAGCACAGATTGGGAAGGCAGATCTATTGGAAAGAAGTGATTTTGTGTATTAATGCATGACCATGTTGGATTCAGGGCTCCCCAGGGTCAAATTTTGACGGAATGCCTGGCAGAAAGGAACCCTGATTGCATCTGGACCAGTATAAAAACCTGCACCAAAATACAAATCTATTAATGTATTAACTTAATAAAAGTAGCAGCTGCAGATGGCATTAACACCTTTAGAGAAAAATTTAAGGAATTACTGTAGGTGAATTTTTGCATTCTAAAGTTACTGAACTTTCAAGTAACTCAGTTTCCAAATATGTGTAATTCTTAATGCACTGGATCAATCAGCAGAATGTGTAATGCCATGGTGGGAATGCTTCACATTGACAGGCTGAAGGAGAGAGGAGAAACTTAAAATTCTTTCAGGGTAAGAGGCAAGACAATTCATTGCTGATGGTACTTCAGGAAATGTTAGGAACAGCCTGTCAGGTGCATTTGTGAGAGCATCTTCTGGGCATACTGATAGACAAGGCTAATAACGCCAAGGCTCGGGAACATGAAAGAGAACTTGGCAGGAAGCCATAGGCAAAAAGTTCATCTCTGTATTTAGAAATGAGTGAAATTGCGATTGAAAGGAGGTGGAAAAATGCAAGGCTAGATGTGAGTCACAGTTTAAGGCTGGGCTGGCAATTAAACAAATGACAGATGCTCTCTGTTAACCCCTCTCCCTTCCCAGAAGGGGAAAGGAAAGAGAATAAGGGAGAGAGACTTACACGTTGGAAACTGAACTACACAGCTTTAGGGAAACAGTAATGATGAAAAAGAAAATAATGAAATATGTATATCTCAAAACCAGTATCACCCTCCCCCCCAGTAACATTCATGTCACCGCTGAGGCTGGAGGGCAGCCCTGAGAAAGTCCGGGACTGGGATCCTGGAGTCAGTGGCGAATGGGAACTAGATTCAGGAACGAATAGATTGTGATCAAAGGCAGAAGAATGAACAGAGTCCTCCCAGGATGACAGCTGTGGACCAAAAGAGCTTAACCCTTGTGATCCCTCAGATTTATACCAAGTATGACATGTATGGGATGAAATACTTTATTTGGTCGGTTTTGGTCACCTGTCCGGTCCGCTCATCCCAGCATTGCAGGTGTGACCCATTTTCCCTCCTTTTTGTTTCCAGAGCATAAGAAGTTCAGCAGAACCAAGCAGTGACCTTGGTTCTGCACACCATTCTCTAGCAGTAACTATAAACATTGAGCGTTATCTATCATAGAGGCAGACACTGACTGAAAAACATGCTGTTAATTTCAGCAAGTGCAGTTACTTGGAAAAGACTTAACTGAAAAATAAAATTACTAAAAGGAAATTGGTTCTGTCCTGACTCAAACCAGGATATTCCACCCTTATTCCGTAGCGTTTGTGTCATTCTCAGTTCACTACTACTTTTTGTCCTCAAATACACATATATACAGATCATTATTCCATCTTTCTATAACAAAGTTAATTTAATTCATTCAGTCCATGATTGCAGATGTCCATCAATAGCAGTCTCTCAGGGCAAGGGAGATGGTATGAAAGTTGTTGCAGTTCATGTCCACGGGTTGCAGGTTCCAGATGTCAGCCTTGAGGATAATGGAGAGAGAATCATAGAATACTAGAATGGTTTGGGTTGGAAGGGACCTTAAAGAACATCTAGTTCCAACCCCCCTCCCATAGGCAGGGACACCTCCCACTAGACCAGGTTGCTCAAAGCCCTATCCAATCTGGCCTTGAACACTTCCAGGGAGGGGTCAGCCACAACTTCTCTGTAGAAGAGAAGAATTTCATCCTGATATCCAATCTAGATCTACCCTCTTTTAGTTTGAAACTGTTTCCCCTTGTTCTATCACTCCATGTCCTTATCAAAAGTCCCTTTCCAGCTTTCCTGTAGCCCATTCAGGTACTGGAAGGCTGCTATGAGGTCTCCCCAGAGCCTTTTCTTCTCCAGGCTGAACAACCGCAACTCTCTCAGCCTGTCTTCATAGGAGAGGTGCTCCAGCCCACTGATCATCTTTGTGGCCCTCCTCTGGACTTGCTCCAGCAGCTTCACATCCTTCTTATGTTGCAGGCCCCAGAACCAGACACAGTATTCCAGGTAGGGTCTCACAAGAGCAGAATAGAGGGGGGAGAATCACCTCCCTCAACCTGCTGGTTATGCTGCTTTTGATGCAGCTCAGGATACTGTTGGCTTTTTGAACTACAAGTGCACACTGAAGCTCATGCTGATCCTCTCAGTGATCAACACCCCCAAGTCCTTCTCCTTGGAACTGCTCTCAATCCATTCTTCATCCAGCCTGAATTTGTGCTTGGGATTGCCCTGACCCATGTGCAGGACCTTGCACTTGACCTTGTTGAACTTCATGCAGTTTGCACAGGCCCATCTCTCCAGCCTGTCAAGATCCCTCTGGATGACATCCCTCCCTTCCAGCATGTTGACCTCACCACACAGATTGGTGTCGTCAACAAACTTGCTGAGGGTGCATTTGATCCCACCATTCATGTCACCAACAAAAACGGAGGAATGCCACTGAATAATTCTCAGTCAGTCTGGTCTGGGGTAAGATTTCTTCCCAATCCTAAATCTTATGTGAACATGGAGGAGATGAAACCCTTAACTTAAATAATGGTTTACTTTCACTGCTGCATCATGTCTCTTTATTTTTGCTTTCAGCTATCGTATCCTAACATACATATACATCATTGAAACTGAGCATTTCTCTTCCATTACATATTTTCCCTATCTAAGTACCAACAGTTTGCTCTTGCTGAACAGACTGAGCTCTGGAGGCCTTACATGGTAAAGATAACTTTTCAACCCTTAGAACATTTCTGTGGTTTTTTGTTGTTTTTATTTTTCCTTATAGTTCTGGTCACATATTACATTTGAGCAAATTTATTTCCTACCTATAACCTGCCCTACTGAATACTCTCTCTGTTTTTTTTGTGTCACCTACAAACCATATCAGCTAAGAATCTATCCAAGAATCTATATGATCAGTGATGGTGACTAGTTACTGGGGGATAAAGAACCCTGAATGCTGCTTAAATATATATGCTATAACTGGGGCAGCTGAGTATTTCTTGAGTTCCTTAGAAAACATGCAATTGTAATTGTGAGGTGGCTTTTCAAGACTTTCTTGCTTGGCCTAGTTCTGCTTCTCCTGGAGACCATGGTAAATGTCTCTTCCTAGCCAGTGGGAACAAAGTTAGGCAGGCAATGAGAGATTTAGAAAATCCCACCCTATAATTACAACCAAAAATGATTTTCTAGCAGATAGTTGTCTCTGATTTCTTTTTTAAAGCTAAGCCACCCACAGGGAATTTGATTCTGTAGGACTCTGAAGATGATTTTGATGAGGAAGAGTGGGAGGTTTCAACCTAAAAATAACTTACGGGAGCATTTTCATGCCTCAATGAAGTCACAGTTGTAGGTCTGTCATTTTTGGACATCCAGAGCTGAGAAATAAGTAGTGGATGCTCTAAAAAGAGAATATATGTATGTAAACATGTTCCTGTGTGATCTGGATGTATACACAGAACTTCTGTCAATTTTTGCTCTCCTTGGGATGAATTAGAAATGTTTCTCCAAGAATCTGCATTACTTTCTTCTTCAGCATCCTCATTACATTTTTTTAATAGGTAATACCAAAGTGCTGCAGTTCTTTAAGACTATTGCTAGCTAAATTGTTGGAAATATTTTAGTTACAGTTTATAAAATAGTGAGACTGTACAGGCAAATTAATCACTGTCAGCAGAATGGCAGAAAAAAAATGGATTTTGAGAAAGAATACAAGGTGTTGCTTTGGAAGTACAGCAATAGACATGGGACCATGTTGTGCTCAGCACTTACACCAGTGTCAATCCTGATCAGGTCCACTGACTTTACCAGATCTGTGCTAACTTCATGGTGCATTTATGTGAGAGCAGAGTATAACCTATGATGTCCGACTGCTTCCTTTACCCAAGGGTGGAATAGCAAGGTTCAGCACTCAAGTTGTTGCTGACTTGACTTCCAGTAGTGCATCTCCCCTTTTCTGCACCTCAGGCTGCAGCATCGTAGGAGGCTGATGAACGCTTCACCTGGGAATGAGGTGGCCAAGTTCCTGTGGATAAAAGGCAACTAATATTTTTCCTCCTAGGAGACCGAATGTGTCACCTGTTGGTTGCTTTGTTTTCAGAGTCTATCTGACAAGTGTGCAGAAAAATTTCTCATATGTATTTGAGTTGAAGGGCTTGGGAATACAGTCTTTTGGCTTTTCAGGGTTTGCATTGTTGGTCTTGCAGTGCAAATGCATGGGGATATCTGAAATGCTCTGCTACTATTTTGTAAGAAAAGCTGGCCATAAGGTAAAGTGAAAGCCAGAAAAATAGCTGATCCTGCTTGAATTCTCTAGTCCTTCCACAAAGAGTTAATGTTCTTCCATTTGTTTTAAAGTGTGGGTTTTGCATTTATTTTACTTTAAGCCTCCAGTAACACCCATCAAGCCTGATTATATGAAGAGTTTGCAGTCAGACTGTACTTGGGGAGAAGGAAGAATGTAAACATTGCTGCTTGCTTCATAAAGAAGCGTATTAATCTCACTCTGCCAGTCCTTTGTAAACCTTTACGGTGGATAAATGATATTGCAATTCTTCACGCATGTAGAGGAGGTAAAGCTGGTTACTTCACTTGCTCAGTCAGCTTGGCAACATAAAGTCTGTATTTCTACAGCTGCTGACAGTTTGTAGAAGTCATGAAGAAAAATATGCATTTTTAGTCAAATTGTGCTACCTAACCCCAGTACGCTGTTAGCATGATATCCTGTTTCTGGGTGGAATATAATAGATTTGATTGAATAATTCTCTTTTGAGTTTAGTATTTCATCTTTCTGCCTGTATTTTCAAGACTATAAATAAATTCATGTGATCACTTAGACATCATTTTACAATAAAAATCTGTGATAATTCCTGGATAAGAGTTAGAAATTCATTTGTAATTTTGATCAAGTGTTAATCTCTACTGCATATTCATCATTACGCAATATAATATTTCTGTCACAATATTACGAAAACTTATAATTGCATTCCAAGACTGTAATTTCAAGCAACATTCTTTGTGGTAGTCAGTGTTGACTGGTGCTATAAAAGGTAGATTATGAAAAGGATTCCATTCTTGCTTTCTGACCATTACAAATAGAATCATAAAATTACCACAATAATATGAATTCTAATTCATATTTCCGTGTAATTATAGAAAACAGAGGCGGTTATTTGTTCCCTGTAATTTTCTAGCTATATTTCCTGTAAATGCCAGCTGTACCATTTTTCTATATATTTTCACTTTCTTAGCTGAAGGAGAATGTCATTTCCCAGTAGACAGTGTCCTCTGTAAATAAAGTAAAAACAGAAATGTAAAATGTCACCAACTGTTTTCTTTTAAAGAAGGCCATTTTGCTTGTGTTTGCATGCAGTGAATAGGGAAAAGGAGTTGCATTTTTTCCCCAATATTGCCAATAAGGATGATATTTCAAGCAGCATTTTTAATTTGTTCTCCTCCAGGGGCTGACTGGTATAAAATGGTGATAATGAATTATTAACAGTTTTTAACTGAGATGCTGTGAGTTCACAGTGTGCCTGTAATCCATGGTTGGGTCCTGTCCTCCTTGGAGGAACAGCACTTTGTTCTGAGAAATCAGTGGGATTTCAGCTGTGGTCAAGTCACCTTTCAGGAACAGCTGTAGTGGTTTGAGGTGTTATGGTCCCTGAATTGTTCATCCCTTGTGTCAGACACTGGGCTGGAAGACAGTTAAGGTAGCAGAACAAATTGCCCAAGCGCTGTTCAGTAGCTTTCATGCAAAATCAACTATTTTTGTTTAATCAGGTCACGCTAGATATCCAAGTTAAGCCATCTGAGTCTGTGCTGAAGAAGAGGAGGAATGTTTATACAGTCAGCTCCCTGACCAACAGAGTTAGCAAGCAGTTTATACAAGAGAAAGACACCTTCCCATGTAGCCATTGGTAAATGACAGCCTTCAGTTTTCCTTGTTTTATTTTAATCTTGGAGAAAAAAAATGGAGAGGGTGAGATCTGGATATCGGGGTCCAGATTCATTCCAAAAACTCATAGGTATGTTTTATTTACCTTCCTAACCTGACATCTTAGTCTTCCCCTGTAGAGAAGGACTGGCATTTTGAGGGTGTGCTTCCTTCCATCTTGGATGTGAATTGTCCTGTACATACACATAGGTAAACCATTACTCTTGGTTTTCTACAATTAGATGGGATGAATTTGGTGTTAACAGCTCAAACAATCAAGTTATTTTGCTAACAAATTACCTCTGACAAAGTCATGCAAGTTGTATTTAACCACCTCTCACTGAGTATTAAGTTGTAGTGCATTAACTTGCATTTATTATGGTCTAAGACTATGCACACTGGTGGTTGCCATGGGTCAGCTGATATTTGGTACCTGAATAAACTATAATAACGGAATTTGGAATCTAATCCCAAACTGAATGTGTGAATGAAGAGTATTGTTTTTATTTAACTTCTTTAATAGAGTATCTGTATGCTAAGAAACCAAGAATTAAATTAATAGATGTGATCTAAGGTATATAGATGTGATCTATTTAGTTCAATATCCTGTCTCTGACAGAAATGTGTTTGGGAAGAACATCAATATCTCACAACAAGGAGTCAAGGGGAAAGAGTTAATGTTTCCTAACTTTCTCTCTTTTTTTTCTTTAAAACATACCACTAGTCCGTTTTGTTGAATGACCTTTACTTTTCTGTCATGAGATGGAGAACTAGAACTCCTTCTCAATATAACTCTTTTTTAAAAAAACATTAATTATGCATCTTCTTGTTTATTTCCCTTCTGGGATAAACACTATCAATGTTTTCAAATCCTACTTCAAAGGAAGAAGCTGTTTACAAAGAATTCCTAAAGACATGGCTAAGCTTAAAAGTATGTTCCAAACACAAACTCCTTAATAAATGTCTTACAACAAAGCATTGTGGATAAAAATGAAGTCAGAAAATAATGCCCTATCTGTTCTTTGACCTGATGCTGCTACCTTTAGACTGAAGACAGCTGGAGTTAGTATGAGAAAATATATCTTATGGTGTTTTGGAGGATGGGGAAAGAGCAACCTATTTCCTATAAAATCTGCAATTTGTGTATTCAGGTTTTTGAATGGAAATGCTGGACTGCCCAGTTCCTCAGCACTGTGTTAGAACTGGGTAACAAAGGGAGGCACGAACAGGCAACACAGACACTGGAGGAACAAAGATAATCTACATATTCATGAGAATAAATAAGGGCAACATTTGGACTGCTTTGCTGTCTCAGTTGCTTCTCCCAATTATAGCATCCCTTTTTATCTGTCTTCATCTTTTTCCTAATTAGTAGTGGTGAAGTCATCCTCATCCATGTTGTCTAGACATCTTTTTTCATACTTAATTTTTTAAAAAAATGTTTGTCTAATGATCACAACATACTCTGAGATGATATGAATATCCCTAATAATATTTGCCTTAGGCTACTTTTTTGGTACATTGAGAACCTGTAAGGAAGGTATGAATCAGAGCACTGGAGTTAGACCCCATGTCATCTGTGTAATGAGAAGTGAGAGCTATGTGACCTTGAAGGTGAACAGGGAATATATCAATAATTTTAATAGAAAAGTGGCTCCTTTGTAAAAACCTCAGACTTTTTTCAGATCTCAAAACCTTAATATTACAATCAGATTTTCTAGATGAGTTTGGTTCTGGGTTTTTTTTTTGTGTTTTTTGGTTTTTTTTACTTGAGCAGTGACACTCAATTTATTATTGCAGATGAGAGAGAGCATTAGAATGCATGTCTGGATGTTCTTCAAATCACAAGATTTGTTTAGGTTGCTGTTGCACAAGCACAATGATATTCTGAAAGAACCAGGGCATTAGAGTAATTTTGAATTAGGTTTTACAGCTGACTACATTTCTTGCATAGTGATAGATGGCTTGTTTTACAATACAAATAAAGTCTTTGGAATTAATTATGGGGTATAAAATGAAATATAAACTTGCTGAGTCCTTGCAGAATTGTGGCCTAACAATTACTACATCCTGGAAAATTATTAGGTTTAAGTACATCTCAAAACTTGGCTTTCAATTTGGGAGATAAATCTGAGCTGTCTGGCTACTTGATGAAACACATTTTATATAAATTTGAAAAAACAAGTTTGATAGGAGCAGTTATTTCTATATATCAGCATTCAGTTAAAAAATTGCTTCTGACTGTCGAATTTCATGTAATGAATTCTTAGTCAGAACCTGGTAACTGTTATGAAAAGATAGGTCAAAAAGAGGAAACTCATGGTCAGCCCAGGGGCAAGTCAAAAGTTGTTGGTATATCTTCCTCTATGCTGCTTTTTTGTCGTTTGTCAAGGGGTCAGAAGTTGCTACAAGGGGTATGAATGTCTTTTGTAACTACTGTCTGTGCTGCCAAACCATGGCTGCTTGTAGCAGGGACTGCACATGCCTGTCTGAGAAGTCTCTACATAGTAAAGAAGACAGCAAAGGACTTAATCTTTACTGTGTCTGAGTATACATTCTGACTGTAATCTGCAATGGATTGCTGTTGCTGCTGTAGAATAACAGTAGAGGTTGCTTGAATTTTGAGTTAGATAAGGGAAATTCAGGTAAAATAGGTGCAAGGTAGATCATGCTCAAACTTGTGTTCTGTAAATATAATTAAACTTTGAATATGCATTTTTGTAGACTTTCCATCATGGTTATGTTTTTTTAATATTATTTTGCTGCAAGAAAATAATTCTTGAAGGATAACTGGAATTTTTTCCTCTGTTAGTGAAAATAAAAACAAAGTTAATTGATGGAAAAATACAAAGGTGTCCTCCATGTTATATATAAAGGCTGAATAAATGTCAGTTTTGCATATTCTCTAATTAACTTAAATTTTGTAAAGATTCCTTGACTAAATCTTGCAGTTCCTTGCTCGTTGGTATTTTATTATGTGAAACACCTGCTTTACTCAGTGCAGGCTTTTGTACATACTAATCCATAATCATAGTGCAGCTGTCTTTTATTTGGGAAAGAAACCATGCCAGTCTGCTGCAATATTTGTTCACATATTTGGACATAGGACTTAGGATGGTGTAGCTGATGTCTGAATACTGTTTAAATTGAAGGATCAGTGTTCCATTTCTGCAATCTAAATATATGAGCATTAATTTCAGTAAAGATCCTAAGGATAACACGAGAGCTTCTCATGGGTAGTATTTCCTTTTAGTGCTGGAGAAATCATTGCAACCTCAAATGTTTCTCAAGATAGTCTGAGATCTTGAACAGTTCTTCTAGCAATTACTTAGTTACTTAATGATTTAAAAGATACTAATGCTGTATGGAAATGCTAAAGAAATTAAGCAACATTGATAGTAGGAGACTTAAGAATAGTTTTTATTCTGTAATGAATTATAATGTATTTTATATACTTCAGTATATAGTAGTTAAGATATCTAAGAATGCAATTCTCAGTTTTGTTGGTTTTTTTGGTTGCTGATTTGAGGTTTTTTTGTTGTTGTTTTCTTTTTCTTCTTTTTTAATACTTCACTGTTAACCATCAGCTGCAAAAATTGAGTTTGGTAATAATTTTTTGAATTCTCATACGGAGAAAAGAGAGAACCTTTTTAAAAGAAAAAGGAGAAGGCAGCAGCTTGGAGCAATTTCCTCCATGGCTGGACAATTTTAAAGTGACTGAATCACTTCCTTTTAGCAGAGGCTGGATGAGGAGAGATCAGATCACAGTTAATACAGTTTGAGTAGCAAAAGCCTAAACTTGGGGCTTAAAGTGGACAATACTTCCTAAACCCCCAGCAGGTCACTCTTGTGTGTTATTTTACTATTGTATCTTCTGTTTATGTAAAGAATTGTTTTCTTTGTCAAAATTCTCTTCAAGAAGAACAAAGATACTTAAGTCATATTGATAATGTTTGGCAATTGGCCTTTCTTCTTTTTGGTTGCATTGTCATATACATGTGATGATCAAACTGATGCACTTGAAGGCTCTCCTGCTGCTGAACTTGGTCAACAAGCTATTCATGATTGCAGCAGTTGTTTTTGTATTGAACTGCATTTTACTGGGCACATTTTTCTATTTGTTCTACTCCAGAAGTAAATACAGGCACAGTTGCCTGAAACCACCATTTGGCAGCAAGGACTAATGGGACGACCAACCTCTCTGTGTCCAGACCAAGTCTTCTAAGTACCCGCTTGCTGATGACTGATGCAGACCTCTGAGTTAGGAAAGAGCTGTATCTGTGAAAAGTGTTTGGCTGAAGGCTGCCTTTTAGAACTAGAAATTTAGAAGGGCAGCATGCTGCCTTGGTGCTTTCACATATCTAAAGGTGTTCTATCACAGACCGTAAATCTGACCATTGCCTGTACATCACAATTATGTCATATAAGTGCAGCTGGAAGAACATTTGTCTGGCATTAAACCAAACAGCTCAACTCTTTCAGACAGCAAGCACTCATATAACAGTTTCAGATCATTCATCCATCTAGATTTTGATCTACTGTGAAAAGAAATACCAGAATTTATGCACTTGGTCACACTGCTGACAGATTTCTGAGGATGCTTTGAAGAAATCTGACAGCTCCAATTTAAGTTTACTAATGTGATAAAGTGTTTTTTAAAGGGAATAAACATTTTATGAGGGGAGCTGCAGTCTTGCCAGAGAAAGTGTTCAGCTTTACAAAAACATAAAGCAAACAAACTCCCTTACATAAAATAACACAGCTTTACAATTATAATGTTACAGTAATTTATATAGTTAAATTTCCTGGAGATCTAAAGGATTCCATAGACCATCTGATTTCTGGGGCAAAATTGTGAAACTCCAGAAATATTTTAACAAAAAAAAGGTTTAATTGTGTGATTAAGAAGCCAAAACAAAGCATCTTCAGGTTTTTCTTTCTTTCTTTCTTTCTTTTTTTTTCTTCCAGTAGATTGATATTTTTTTAATAATACTCCTTGGCTGATACAACACCTTGTATTTAAGGCCTTAAATCTACTGATGTGTCCAAACCAAACTACTCGGTTCAGGATGTAAAATGGCTCCAGTTTTACATCTGAGTAAATGGTTTAATGTGTTTTTCAATCATTTTCAATATATGAATCGGAGTGAGAGCACAGTTAGTGTAATTGTTTTATCCAAATGTGGAGTAAGTAGTACTTTAGGAGAGAGTTGCTACAAGGTGTCTGGCATTGTACTGTCCTCTATACTACCAAGGAACAAGAAAATGGATCTCTCCTTTCCCAAGTTCCTTAAAAGTTTTAAAATTTCATGGATGAAATAGTTTTTAACCTGAGCTTGTGAAAGAACTTAATTGTTCAGGATAATTACTTGTTTTCTGCTGTACTGTAATACACACTGCCCTTTTTGCAGTAAAATAGCATCTTAGAGTGAAAACACATAATAGCAATTACTCTGATTTTAAATTCTAAATGTCAATGGGAAGGTAAGCATCACATCTTTCCCCATTTTACAGATTTACAATGAAGATTTTAAATTGGTTTGATTGTGTCTGTAGTGTCAGCAGTAAACTTTGAAATAATCAAGAGAATGAAAGAAATTTTTACTGCCTCAAATGAGTAAGAGGTCTTCCCACTGGTGCCCTTGTCTGCAGGGGATGTCTGAGAGGATGCAGCTAAAGTGCCGCTAGAGGGGATTTTAAAATAAATTGCCAGAAGCTGATTGTTTTCATCCAGGGGGGCAAAGAAACTTAGGGATGAAATAGCTCTGCCTTGTAACCTGTTGCTGAAATGTGATGTGCCACCAGAAGACTAGGAGGTGTTAAATATACCTCAGAATTGGAGGGGTAAGAAAAGGGGAAATGTGTGATCTGTGGAACTACCCAGTAAAGCCCAGTACCCATAACTAATTGTTAGAAACACTTCTAAAGAATTAAAGGAAAAAAAATATCAAAGGGATTATATATGAATCTGAATGGCTCAAAAATATGTTAGTTTTGTTTTTTTTTTTGAGGAACCAACCAATATTTGAACAAGAGATTTGATTGATAGTCTACTTGGGTGTTCTAATGGTCCTACTTTCCTACTTCTGCAGCTGCTTTGTGTATTTCAGTACTAACACAGGAGTCTGTATGCTAAAAATTTGTCTTGTTTTAAAAAGGGATTAAGAAATTAATGGAATAAAAGTACGTCTAGACTGTTAAACACAAAGCTGCCACTCTTGCCTTGGATACTACTGAACCATGAGTTGTGGGAAGGTGGCAGTAGAAAAACTGTAAGGCAGAAAGTGTTGGGAAAGATTTGCTTTCCTATGATAGCTTTTCTCAGAAATCTGTTCCTCTTTGGTGCTGGAAAAAAGACACATTAACAGCACCAGTGTAACTAATCTTATGAATATTTGAGGAGTGTAAAACTGCAAAAGCCCCTGTTGTAGCATCTGCATTTTCCACTGGCCAGTGTACCCTGTAGCTATATATATTTTTTTTAAAGGTGGAAATGATAAATGCACTCAATATAATTTTAATTTTAATATTAATGGTTGTTCTTCAAATAGATTATAGGAGAGTAAACATTCAGTAATAACTGAAAATAAGTATTTAATTTAAAAATGTTCCAGTAGTAGGAAAGATGTATCACACAGTATATGGTACCATTGAGGAGGAGATGTACCAGAATACACCTGAATGCTCCTGAAATGATTCAACATACTCTTTCTCAACATTCTGAATGCAATTCCCTTACAGCTTTACCATGTGATATCTTCTATATATTGTCTTTGTTAAGTGATGGATTCACTGGATGAACATGATATTGGGTGCTAAACTTTCTTATAGCTTTCTAAATCTTCTCATTTCTTTCAGCAGATAGATATGGATAGAGTCTTCTATGTGAATATGACACACGTCTCCCCAGTTATTCATTTCTTTGTTGCTTCTTATAGCACATGCATCATCTTTCTCTTAAGCCTAGCTCAAAATTTAGCATCTCAATACAATTTTGATGGAATCAAAGTCCAGGAGAATAATCGTGAGAATGTCACTGGCAGAGTTGCAATCCCTGGAAGTCCAGCTTTTTTCACGAGAGGAGTTATTGAGGTGCTGAGGCTTTTACTACTGCGCAAGCCCAGCTGAACTGAGTGTCTTGGCCCCTGCCTGATGCCTAAGATAGTGCGTGTGTCACACAGCTGACATGTCACCTCTTCATCCCCCAAGTAAATAATCTTGTAGGTATATCCAGCACACATTTAACCTATACTGAAAGTGTTGAAAAGCTATGGCTACTGTAGTTGCTACGAGTGGTAGTTATACCTGTATGCCCGTAGGTAAGTAATAAGGGCATCTGTCCAGGGAATGGAAAACCAGGATCTTAGGTTTGCTTTAGCTAGGAGGAACCCAAACCAGAGCTTGCACTTTTTGGGGTGTCCTCTAAATTTCCATTCTCCTGGGAGAGTTTCTGTTTTATGCTAAGTGATCAGTGAATATAAAATGTCATTCTGAAAACCAGGGCCAAATCCAGGACTTTGCTTTCCCAGATGATTCCCCAAAGACAGGAGCTAGAGACAGGATCCTGCTATTCCTCCCCCCTTCTTGCCTCCCTAAATGTTCTTCTTGCTGACACAGTTGCCAAGCATTAACATGTGCCCTTGTCCAGTCTAGCTGAAAGCTGATAGATGAAATGCTCTTTAACCTTGTGAGTAGCTTGCCATATAGTATAGTAAATAATAATTATTGCACCCCTTCCTCTAACTTAAAGAAAAGCATCTCACTTCCATCTATAAAAAGTGAAACATTTAATATAGGGGAAAGCTGATAATCCTGGTTTGCTGTAAGTATCAAATGGGGGAGGCTTTTGCTCAGTGAAAAGTGGTATTTCTCATCCTTTAATCTCACTCACTTTAGGTGCATCCTTGATCCTCTGCCCTTTTCAGTGTACTGATAGTAGATGAATTCTACTGTAGATGCCTCGGTCTCTACATTCAGAATAGAGGGTGGGTTGGGGTTTTTTTTAATAGTTAAAAAATAAAAAATTAACATGGACCCAAGGGAAACCCAAATGCCAAGACATAATATATGCACATTTACCTTTTTTTACCCCTAGAATCAATATGTCTGTGTTTGCATGATAGGTAACAGCATCATCTCAAGGGTCTTTGCATCATGCTTTTGCTTACAGGGCTGGCTCAGGGAGCCCTGTCAGGACACTTGGTTAGGCAAGCTTTTATGCTTCTCAAAAAAGTGAGGTTGTTAATTCTGCTTTGGTAAGTAGGTGTCTTGACTCCCCTGGCAGATATGACCAAAGGATCACGTTGATACCTATTCTGGAATTTAACATGTGTTTTCATCCTCTTCTGCATTTCTAAAGTATTCCCAAGTCTTTTCCATAAGAGAAGTAACTTAAGCTGTAGAAGTTCTAGAAGTAATTACATTGAAAAAGCTATAGTATGAAGGAGATTTGGAGACACAGTTCAATATTTTGTTTTGAATGGATTTATAATTGCATATGGGGATTTTTTGCTTCCACAGTCCTGAATGGGACAGAAGGTGAAAAATGACAGCTTGTGTGGGAGTATTGATTTTTTTATAACTAGACTATTAAACGATAGCAAAAAAATGCTTCATTCAGTAGATACCACTAAGGATTATATCACATTCATCTGTCACTGTGGAATGAAAACAAGTTTTAAACTAATACCTCAGCTTTTGATATAGATTTTATGGACCCTTTTTTTCTTTTCTAATTGAATTAGAGTTGTTGTACTTGTAACCTTTTTAGTAACTACTCATTCAAGTATTGACACATGTATGTGTTTTATTAGTATCACTGTTGTTGCACAAGGGCCTGCACTACAAAAAAATGGATATCTGGCTCTCTGGACATGTCTCTAAATGACTGAAAATTTAAAGAAAACATAATTATAATAATATTTTAATTTTTCCCCCCTTTACTTGAATTCAGCAAAATCTCCTCAGGTTGACAGCGCTGACTATTAAAACCCTCTGTTTGGGTACAGATGGAACTATAGTTCAAACAGTCTCCTTGTATGATGATTAAATCACATTAGACCCTCTGCAAGGTCTTTATGACGGTTTAGTAATGTTGGGACACATTATGTTCCCTCTAATAGTTGCATCCAGTGAAAAATGCAGAACTCTGTTTAATAAGACTTTAAAATTTGTCTTGAAATAATATCATTAAATATAATAGACCATAAATATTATAATATCATAGCATAAATATAATATCATAACATTGGAAATGTTCAAGGCCAGGTTGGATGGGGCTTTGAGCAACCTGGTCTAGTGGAAGGTGTCTTTGGCCATGGCAGGGGATTTGGAATTAGGTGGTAGTTAAGGTCCCTTCCAACCCAAACCATTCTATGATTTTATGATTATTATTTTATAAGAGGTTGGAAAAAGTAGTTATGATATTGTAAGGTGCTGGTTTATTTTTAAAAAATTTTGGTTTCAAGTTGTCCTAACTGAAAAAGAGAATGTGTTAAGGTAGGTGATGATGTTATGCGGTTTTTAATCCCCTTTTCACTTTAAATATGTGGGAGTAAAGGAAATGTGTCTTAGAACAATTTCTTTTTAATAGCAATATTTAAATCTCTCTAGCTTAGAGACTTAGAAATTCATGATCAGGAATTAATAGCATCATGTACATACAAAACATTGGAACTGGAGAGCAGACAATATTATCATATTTCATCTGGAAATATGATGACAGAGAGGCACTCTGAATTTCTCTGTAGATACAGTATGTATCTGAGTTGGTAAAGAGGCAATTCTCAAAAGCAAATGCGAACCTTTTATCCAAAACGCATGACTGATACGAGAGTAATTTTGATCCAAAGATGGCCTTTGTGATCTCGGAGTAATTTTTTTTAGTAAGTATGCACAAGATGTAATTTTTTTTTCTTCTTTGGTGTGCAGAAAACCATATAGCTATCCTGTATTATCCCGAGAGATGAAGTTTAATGTAACTTAGTCCTGGTAACACCACCGGGAGTTTCATATGAGAAGGTGATATAACACCTTCCTAATGCAGAGAAATTGATGGTTTCCAAACACAACATGTTAAGGCCTAATTCTGTACTTGACTTGTGAGACATGTCTCAAGTGGGACTATTTGTATAGGCAAGGATAATAATTTCCACAAATATAAACATCAGGAGTTAGATTATGTGCAATGTCAACAATATGAAACTACTCACTTAGAGAACAATTTTTATTCTTATTTTAAATAAAACATACTTCCCAACCAATTTTTTTTCTGTATATTTTGCTAAAAATATCTGAGCTCAGCTGAGGAAATCATATGCACGTGAACAGTTCTGTTAACATCAAGGTTTGTGGCTGATTATGCTACAGAATAACTGAACAGTGGCACAGGCTCATGTTCTCAGGGAGTTTCTTCATGGATAGGAAGTTCTTTCTGATTTTCCCCCTTCCACTCAGTCGTCTGCCTTTATAGTGGGGTTTTTTTGCTTGTTTAGTTTGTTTGGGTTTTTTTTGTTGTCAGTTTTTTAAGCTCTGACTATCTGCTCCCTTTAATATAGATGGTAACTTTACACAGATGAGTAATCTTTTTTAATTCAGTGGGGACTACTTGTGAGCTTAAGACCTCACCCTTGTTCTCTGGGACAGGGATTACTTCTCATCCATGACAGTGCAGAGCATATTATCAGCACTGTAAATGAACAGTAAGTTATACCTACACATAAAATATCAGGCTTAGGTATATCAGTGTGCAGAAAAGAACGTAATTTTATTTTTTTTTTAAAGACACAACTGCTTTCTCCCTTGTGCTTAAATCACTCAAAACTGGCAAAATGATCTTGTGTTAGCCTTTCCAAAGTATTTTCTTTTGGAACCAAGACCAGACAGGAAAAAGATCATCCCAGGTGTATGCTTATTGAGGAGGTATACATGACAGAAAAGACCCAGTTAGAAGTGAAAAATGCTATCTCCACTTGACCTTTAACATTTATCCCCAGATGATGCTCTGTGAATAGCTCTGGTGGTTTTTGCTTTGGAAAGTTTTATTTTAACCCAATACCTGGCACACCAAGACTCTCCACAGTTCACATCCTCATTATAGTAATTCATTTCTGATCATGCAGGCTTTGGATAGAAATATTCCAGCAGAAGTTATGTTGGTGATAGTAAAGATCTCTGCTTGCAGTGGCAAGAGTCACGTGGTGGTTGTTTAGTGTGGAGAGAGGAAGTCATTCAGTCATTCACCTGGGAAACGGGGATGCGGTGTGACTGAATGTGTTCTTTTTTTGTATGTTTGTTTTCCTAATGCATTGCAAGCATCTTTCTATTAGCATTTGAGAAGTGCATCTCTCCTACGAGACTCTAGTCATGTTGCACAAAAAACAGAAATGGCCTTTCACTGAATCAAAGGCAGACTAATATTGTCCAGAATAACATTCTTTATAACCTAAAAATGTGGGGTTTTTTGTTTTGGTTTTTTTTGTTTGTTTTTTAAACAAGTCAGGTAGGCAAAAAACAGATATTTTCTGGATTGTTGTGTATTGTCTTTCTTGCTCTCCTCTCCTTGATGTGGTGCGGATAATTGGGTATAAGTTAAAGGGATATGAACTTACAGCTGCTGCTTTGGGACCTTGATGATACAAACTCGCTTGTATTTCATACAGCAGGTGGTGACAGTAGGAATGAGCACCACCATGAGGGCCTGACCTCTCCTTTCCTTTCTGGTGGCATTCCTAAATTACATAGAACAGCAGACTTGGCAACATTGGTTGAAGCAACGCAGGCTAATAATTTATGTCATTTATGTTTTGTTTTATCTTTCCATTGACTTTGTTTGCAAATTACAGAAGTTTATAGAAGGAAGCAGATGCAGAGTCTAGCAGCAGATGCTGCTTGCTACAAAAAAGGGTTGTAAGGGAGTTTGAGGACAGTAAATGGGGATAAAGAGAAAAATAAGCTGCAAGTCTCTTTTGAAAGTTTTTGAAGCCATAATCCATCAGAATTTTGTGGTGTTTAGAAACCTGTGTCAGGGCAGCCTTTTCAGCTTCAGATACTGGTGATGGCATAATGTTATATTTTTTAAAAAAAGTGGTATGAAGTTGTAGTAACTCTAGTAGCAGAAAAAAGTTGAAGCCACAGGGGTGAACAACAGCTGACATATCAAAGTGTAAAGTACTTTTTATCTTGGTTCTCTGTCCTTTTGAAAGATATTAATGGTTTATTTGAAATGCAAATGAGAGGATGAAATTTTATTGCAAAACCATTTTCCACATCAAACTTTGATGTCTGATATTACAGAAAGAGGTTCCAATATTTTTCTGTAGTTTTTAAAATCAACTCAACATATTCTTAAAGGACCTGCATTTGAAGACAAAAGACTCGGTAAGCAAACAGCACTTGCTGTGTTAAGTTCAGTTTCCTATTGTCCAAGGCATATCAAGCAGGAGAATCATTACAACTCCTTCGTTTAAGTTAAGTGAAAGGAGAGGGCGGGAGGTGAGTAAAGGCATTGTGGTTATTTTCACAGAAACTGTTTTATACAGTCCTTTTGCACCACCTGACTGGGAATCAATAGTACTTTATTGGAAAACAAACAATGAAAATGGAAACCTAAGAAAGCTCTTCAGCACAGCTGCCTGCATTGCCATTGGAAAATGAAGTCTTCCTTCAACCTTCATCATTTGCACAAAAGGGCAGCAATGCTGTTGGAGTTTTACATTAAATTTGACTTCTCTTTAGGACCTTTCTAAATATTTTGTTTGTTTGTTTTTTAAAGAAAGCATAGCCTACTATTTTTGTGGAATATCACATTTTCTCATATGTATTGTACCAATACAGTAACTTCTACATGGAATGGTTTTACTCTTTCTTTTCTTTTTTTGTGAGGTAGTGGAGAAGTATTCTTAAGTTACAACATCTCAGAGAAACTCTCGATCTATTCAGTTTGCACTTTGAGTCTTTTATCTGTGTGCCTGCACTCTGAAAGCATTACTGACTCAACAAAGTAGCAAAGAATTCAATTCTAATTTAAGCTGGTAATTGTCAAACTGAGATGGAAGCTTTCTACTTGGTGAAAGAAAAAAATATTCAAAAGCTTCATCAGAAAAAAGTGACAAAACCATGATAATTTGTGAATGGAATAACATTGATTTTTGAAATGTCATCTAAATAAATATGTTGACCCATTCTTTTTCTTTGATTTGGTACTGACCACTTCATAAAGCTCTGGCTTCAAGCCTGAGAGGTGTCCTGGTTTGAGCCAGAACAGAACCAATTTTCTTTTAGTAATTTTATTTTTCAGTTAAGTCTCTTCCAAGTAACTGCACTTGCTGAAATTAAGAGCATGTTTTTCAGTCAGTGTCTGTTTCTAGGACTGCTAATGCTCGCTGCTTATAGTTACTCCTGGAGAATGGTGTGCAGAACCAAGGTCACTGCTTGGTTCTGCTGAACTTCTTATGCTCTGAAAACAAGGGAGGAAAAGGGGTCGCAGCTGTGACCCTCCTACTGGGAGGAGTGGACTGGACAGGTGATCAAAACCAACCAAATGGAGTATTCCATCCCATACACATCATACTTGGTATAAATATGAGGGATCACAAGGGTTAAGCTCTCTTTGTCCATGGCTGGCATCCTGGGAGGACTCTGTCAGTTCTTCTGCCCTTGATCCCAATCTGTGCATTTCTGACTTTGTGTGTTCCTGCCTCCGGCTCTCATCTGTCACTGACTTCAGGATCCCAGTCTGGGACTTTCCCAGGGCTACCCTGCAGCCTCAGTGGCGATGTGAGCATTACTAGGGGGAGCGTGATATTGGTTTTATAAATATTTTTATATATTTAATTATTTTCTCTTTTGTCATTACTATTTCATGAAAGCTATGTAGTTTAGTTTTCAACCCGTAAATGTCTCTTTTATTCTCTCTCTTTTCCCTTTCTGGGAAGGAAGAGGGGTAATAGCAAGAATCTGTCATTTGTTTAATTGCCAGCCCAGCATTAAACCATGGCAAGGAGGGAAGTCCCCTAAAATGGTTATTACAATTTTTGTCTTTCATGTGCTTTTTAGTTATTTCAATTTTTAAATTTTTTTTAGAAATACAAATGGATAGAATTGTAAGAACTTAAGGATGGTTAACTTTTTGGGTGGGATTCCTCAGGCCTGAAGCGTAGATGTCAAAATCTGTTATAGCTGGTAAAGGGAACTGTTCTTTTAGGGTGCACTTCAGTTCACAGAATGGATGTCTGAATTTGTACCTTAAAATTGCTTGGTTTTCTTCATTGCCTAGAGAAACTTGGATAGCTAACTCATGTCTAGGTATTTATGTAGATGTCTAAATTTAGAAATTAATTTTATGCTCTAACTTGACAGCATCCAGTCAAAAATAGACCTTGGCGTCAGTGTAGACAGCTGAATTCAGGCTTCTATGCATTGTACAACAGCTGCCAGAGAATAAACAAATACTCAAAAGTTAAAGGAACAGGAGAGAGAAAAAATGCTGAAAACACTACAGCTAATATTTTATTTTTTTAAAAAAAAAAGAAAAGTCAATGCTGTGCCTTTACTTGGGATATTGTTTGGTTCCAATTGCATCAGAAAGACACATTGGAGAAATAGTGGTTGAGAAGATGAGAATGACGTGTATGGAGAAAATGTTCCCATATGAAAAGAAATTGAAAAGGCTGGGACTATTTAGGGAGAGATGAATAAGAAGGAAACAGTAAAACTAGCCAAAGTAATGATTACAGTAAAGAAAAGCAGGATGGGGATTTGTATTTTATTTTTAAAGCATGAATAGAAGAACAAGGAAACGTTGATTGAAACTGCAAGGGGGAAATTGAAAACTGATGAAAGAAAAGACTTTATTCACACATTGTATAATTAACCCATGGCGGTCATTTCCCTAAGTTGGCACTGAGGCTGGTGTTTTACCAGCCTTGGAAAAAAAAGGTACTGGAAATATATGTGGGAACAAGCGAAACATCTACAGCAATGATAATATGCACCATCTCCCCTCAAATACAAGAGAGTAGCTTTGAGTGTTTTCAAAGCAATTTCAATTCTTCTAGAACAGTGTGACTTTGGGATGATTTCAGATTTCACCACTTCTGAACCAAGTAAATAGTTTTGAGGAATTTTTTTCAATAGTAAATTTGTTTATGCAAAATAAATGTACTGTTTGAAACTATCAGATTGGATATTGCTTGGTTATCATTTTTACTCATTTATTCAACTTTATATAAAATTGGTTGTGACCCTCTACCAGAATGAAGGCATATTTTTGTTTGTGATATATTGAGGGCAAAATAGCAGCAATATTTCAAAAAGAGTCAGCTAAATCAGTTTCAGTACATTGTCTGGCTGGGAGATGAGCTCAAAGGAATCTCAAAGCAATTCAAGCAGGTTGCAGCCTTTAAATGCTAATTGGGTTTGTCTGCAAGGTTATTGATAGAGCTTCTAAGGAAGAGAATGAGAATTCATTATTCCTTATATGAATAACTGAAGGAAGAGGAAGTGAATTAAAAGGAGATGTACCTTTTCTTCCTAAAGTCTGGATTTATCAAACCATTTTCATTCATTTCTATCTTGTCTAGCAGTCAGTGTAATGTGTTAGATTTTGTTCTGTTTGAAGGTCATTAAATATCTGTTGCAAATAATGTTTTCTTTTTTTTTTCTGAAGCAGCTAGCAAAAATGTAATCTATTGTTGATTGCTCTGGTTGTGGGATGAAACATAGCAATGTGGTCCTTTTCCAAGTCTACTTTTGTTCTATTCCGCAAGGATTATATGAAGTCCTGTTTCTCTGAGATAAGAGCAACTAAGTTTTCTGAAAACCTCAAGTTTGTTTTAACCAGGATCTGCCATCAAGATGCTCCTTGAATCCTCTGAAGTGTCTCCATGTCTTTTCTGGCCAAGGAGATCTGGAATTTTTGTCCTTGTCTCATCGCCCCCTCCTCTTGGTGGCATTACATTGTGCTGTGCAATTCCCTGATTCTGACTTCAATCTGGGCTGAGACTGGGGCTATACAGGGTTTCCTTGAGAAGGCAACACTGCAGCTTCCTGAAGTTATTTTGTGGTTCATGGAAACTACTTGCAGAAGGATATGACAAATATGGATGAGGCAGCACATTGATTAGAGGTGGTGTGAAGCAACCAAAGGGAGTTGCTTGGAACTAAACTACAGGGGTGGGTTTTTTGCTCCCTTAATCTGGTATCATACTCTGGCTGTGTGCAGATCTCTCCCCTTTCTCACTGTAGTTTGCTGTGGTCCAGCTCTTACCATTGTTACTAACTGAAAATTTCCATGAAGCTGCTTGTGTTGTGAATGTAGAATTGTGTTAGAATGTGGCTTGGGAAGAACAAGGAGGAGTTTAAAACTGGGAGTGATAGGCTGTATTCATTTGTGCATACCAGATACTCTGTTTTGATGTGAAGGGTATGAAAACATTATCAAACCAGGAGATGAAACTAGGTTTATGTCTGCTTTATCTTACTATTAAATAAGCTGCTATACTATACTGGTGAATCCCTGTAATTTTGAAACTGGGTTGAAAAAGGAAGGTCATTCATCTTTTAGATTTATTTTGTTAAACCCAAGGGAAAATGGATGTCATTGAGAGGACTATTATTTTTCAGACTTCCAGTAAAAACTGGAGAGCACCTGTAAAGATTGTGCCAGATACTGTATGTGCATACCATGGGAAGCTGTGCCCCAAACATCTTAGGAACCATATGCTGAAATGATTTTTTCCCCCGATTTCTATTCAATGATCTTTCTATTCACTTTTTTTTTCATGAAACAGATTTAAAACAGAGCTTGTAAGCTATTGGATATTCACTGATGAAGTGTGTTAATGTTTTTTAGCAATCTTTTTTGTTGTGGCATTGGAATAAGTGATATAATTATGCTCTCTTAAACCAACCTGAAAAGCATTTCCATACAAAAGTTAGTGCTCTTCTCCACAGCACTGCGGCTCAGAGCTCATATGTATTTCTTGATTTTTCGCTCTTAATCTTAAATCTAAAACAGAGGAATAATGACAACAAAAGTTGTAGTACTACTGAATTTTTCCTGATTCTGGTTTCCTTCTTCTCACAGCCCTTCTCAGCTAATTTTATAGGATCTCTTCTGCCATTCTGGCTGTATTTCTTTTTCATGTGTCTTCATACTGTTGATACAGGTACAATGATACCTGTCAGAGCAAAACAATCCAGCACAATCTTTGTGTGTCATGAACCTGCCTTGGGCCCTTATGTTAAATCTCTTAAATCCCTTTGGGAGGTGGGCATGCAGCAATAATGCCTGGATTTGCAAGAGTCCTGAAGAGATTTTGTTTCTTAGGACTTCCATGGGATGTAATGCTGGTTATCTCCCCTGAAAATCAGTCCCTGTGTTTCCAGGCCTTAATGCAGTTGTGTAAGTCTGCTTGAAGTTTCTTACCCTTCTTGCTGTAGATGTATAATTTCTAAAGTATAATAATTTCATCTGTACTATTTAATTCCCACTGCAAATTATATTTAATGTACTTTTGTCAATTATGCTCCATTATTAAGTACTATATCTGTGTCATTAAGTGAAGAGTGATAATAATGTAAGTAAACAAAATGCAAAAATTGTAAATATTCCTGCATTCAGGTCCTAAGTGATGGATATTTAAATATAATCAGTATCTAAGGCATTCTATTCACTTGGTAGCTGCCAAATGAAAGAAGCGTGGATGCATATTTAAACTGTACTTGGTTTGAATTCTACAAGCACCGAACGTAGACAGCTACATTCATTGAGGCTCTTTGTATTAGAGTTCTTGAGGATAACTTGTGTTTAGATGGAGAGGGAGAGAGTTTGTAGATGATAACTCTGTGCAAAACTCAAACTCTGAAACTAATGAAGATAATTGGCAAAGTTTTTCCATGCATATACCTTAGTATAATCGTATTAATCATAGTAAATCTATTCTGCCTGACAGGCAACCAGAAACTGCCTATGATCAGTATGTGTGTATAGATACATATCTATTTATAAATTTTATATATACATACATATATAAAAGCTTTACATCTGTAGCAGAAGAAATGTTTCAGAATTAATATGTAGGAAACATGCATTTTAAAACGACAGTTGAGTTAGAGCAAAATAAAAGAATGACTCTGTGTAACAACCTCTGCTATGCCGCAGGTAGTCTGAGAGAGATGTGCGTCGTGGCGTTAACTATTGGCACGTGATAAGCAGTGTGGTTAATTTGCTCCTCTGTGTTTCGTAGTGACTGGCAGGCTACAGAGCATGTCCACTTGGTCTGTTGAGCCAGTGAAGCTTCTGTCTGTCTTTTCAAAATGATGCTTGTGACCATAGAAAGTGGCTACAGCCAATGCAGAGAAAAAGAGGGAAAAAAAAATCTGAGTTTGACTTGAGAAGTGAAAGTAGGAGCAACAAAAACATATGGCTGGAGCAGAATTAATTTTTATTTCCAAACACCTGGATTTAATTCTCTTTACTTTTTACTGTAGACCATGAATAATATTGGTGTAAATTTGATGAGGAAGCAGAATAATGCTTTGTATCTTCTCAGTGCCTGGTATACTCCAATGATGCAATCTGAATGGAAGGCTGGTTTACAGCAGTTTAAAGTAAAATGAAACCTATACCTATGTCATTGTTGTCACCAATAGAGTACCTGTATCCATAAACTTGTATTAATTTCTTTTTTTTTTTTTTTTTTTTTTAAAAAAGGGAATGGAAGTGTCATCAAAAAATTTGCTTCCTTACGTGATCAGGTCTTGAGAATCAGCAGAATTGGTCATAGATGTGTTACTTTTTATTTCCTTGGTGATCTTGGTGACACTAATGAAAACCTAAAAAAGTTATTGTTTGCTTTCTTTGAAATGGTGACCAAAACTTTCCTTTATCACTTTTGTCTTTGCCTGCAAATGTGATGGTTCTTTTTTCATTGCTTTCCAAAGGGAGGCACCACAAACCAGCAACATTAGGAGAGGTTCATTAAATGAGAATATGATGGTGTTTCAAGGCATTCAAAATTAGCCATACATGCTTAAAGTGACTTTCTGCTCTCCATTATGAACCATAAACTGCAATTAATTGGACAGCCTTTGAGAATATTTCCAGCCATCTGGATATCTACAAAAATGGTGGAAATGCTTTATCTCTGAGTTGTTTTTTTTAAAAATGGCAAGCTTGAGTTTAATATCAATTAGGGCTTTAACATCTGTTACTAGAGCTAATAGTCCATAAACATCAGAATTCCAACATCAAATGTTTAAGGTTGGAATGTATCTGACTTAGCTTTAGTAGTATAAATGTTACGCATCTAGCTAGAGCTGGTTTTCTAGTGTTTCTGTCTAATCAATGGACACGGGCGTCTATGGAGGATTATTTGTTCTGCCCTAACATAGATGTTGAAGATGACTAGCAGGAGCCACCCTTTCAAGGTGCCTACTTCTCTGCAATGATATTAGAGAGAAACCAGGTGTTCTACGATTGCTTGGGTTCTTAAATTGCTAGGAAGAAGGGGAGGTGGGAGGGGGTAAGGAAAAAAACCAACCCTCAAGTAGTATGAAGTAATGATGCATTTCTCTTAATAGATGTAAGTCAAGTGGCATATTGGAAATCTTTTAAATCAGCCTGGCTCTGAAATTAGTGCTATGTAGGGAAGGAGCAGGGGAAAAGTCTCTTTGGAAGTAGCTAAATAAGACATGATCTTAGAACTGGAATACTACACACTCAGGTTTGTTTGCTCTCACTTTTCCCAGTTAGGTCTGAACCCCAGAGAGAGCTGTGCAATAGGTATTGTCTTGGCTGTTTAAGTCCAATCACTTTTTAGACTGAATTTTTTACAGCTGCTCAAGCATAGATGCTGATGATTCTGTGCTGTAAAGGTAATTACCATTTTCTCACCTTAATATAACTTTTTCTAAGGAAATTAGAACACTCCTATCTTCATGCTTCTTTCTCAGTGATTTAGCATATCCCTGGTGTATTTGAATTGTTCATTAACCAGATGCTACCCAGATTAGAAGGGAAAAGGTAATCTACCATGCAACATGACCCAATACCTGCTTTAAAATGAACTAAATTTGTTCCAAATTCATTCCAAACCATAGCAAATAACATGTGCTCGTCCCTTGGGCTTTCCACTTAAAATTTCATATAGAGCTTATAAATATCATCTCTGAGTCCATATGCAGTTTATATACGTGTTGTTTTGTATAATAAGGTGTCTTGTCAGTCTTGGACAAAGTTGGATAATGTTGTAGGAACAAATCACAGGCCATTCTTTTCTCTCCTCCCTTCTCTCTTCCCTTTTCCTTTCCCTTTCTTTTCTTTCATGCCAATTCAATAGAGATTCTGGAATTAGATCTGGCTCCCTTCCACATAGATCTGTTGATCTGTTTAGGACTACTTGGAACCTTAGGCCAAGTGAATAGAACTGGAGACTCTGGTTAGGTTTTATAAAGAGATTAAGAGACCAAAGGAACCAGACAGACTTATTGCAGTGTTTGCATAAATGCTTAAGCAATTTGGTGGTTAAAACCAAATTTTAGCTAAACCATTGTGAGCACTGCTGTAGATCATTCCAAGCACATATTTATATTTAAGTGCTTTCAATATCTTCAGAAATCAGACTACAGGAGCGGAAACCTCCAATAAGTGTATAATTTTTATTTTTTTGATTTTATTATTATTTACAGTCCTTAACTTCATGCAGATCACTGGAAATGCTCAGAAAAGAATGCGTGCTAGAGGAGAAACCAAGACTCCATTCTCTCTGCATGCTCACTTGTACTACAATTTTAAATTTTTATGATACCATTCATAGCCTTTAAACTTTATGCCACACAAGCCACAGGAAAAGACACGGTCCTTACTTGAGGAACCTGCAATGTGGAATCTTCAACAGATATGTCTGATTTGGTTTTCCTCCACAAAACAAGCTGAGAATTCCCTGATTTTCCAGGGAACTAAATACTTTATTCCCCTGGCTCCTATTTCAATCTAGTGAGTTTTATGTCTGAAAATCAGAAAAGAAGACAGAACACAAGTTACGAGGTTCTTTTTAAAAGTGTGTGTTAAAACTGGAGGCAACAAGAAAATCAAACATATAAAAAATGCTGGTTTAGTGTAATTATCATAGGTTTTGCATGATAATAGTAACAAAGTAGTAACATAGAACTGAGATACCCTCTTGTCAGCTATTTGCCATTGAAAAAAACATCTCTGGCTTCTATGACTGTTTTGCTCTTAGGCCTAGCTAGAAGAGTGGCACCAAAGTTAATTTTTGTTCTTTTATATTGTTGCCCAATGTTCTCCTGAAGTTTCAGATATTTCCTTTCATCGTTTCTCCTCTCTCTTAGAGCAGATAGGTGCTGCGATGTTCAAGATCAAACCATCATGGTGAAGAGGGTTCAAATTCAGTGAAATGAATTCATTCATTTTAGATAATGACATAAAAATATTAGTAGTTATGATTTTTGAAACTGCTGTATGTATACATCAGAAAAGCTGAATTACTTCATGATCTCATGAATGTTAAATATTACAAAGCAATGCTTTTCTTCCTGGTGAAGTTCTAATGTCAACATACTGTGACAATGTTATAAGCATCTTTTTTCTGTAGAAAGCCTAACAGATTGGGTATATTTTTGATGTTTTTATTCACAAAGGCGTTCAATAATTTATATACTGCTTTGTGTCACACTGTAAAACTGCTCAATGAACAAATTAAAGCTTAAGAAGGCTGTTGGGTTTGTGGAACAGAATTCTATTCAGCATTTCAGTTTTTGTCTCAAGCCTCTCTCCTTCACCCATCTGTCCTTACTGACACTGCTTCTCTTGTGTAGTACCCATACTTTTTTGACTATCGACTTCTGTTCTCCATTATTCATCCTCTTTTCTGTATACAGAATTTCCATTCCTGTAAAAACAACCCAACCTTCCATACCCTACTCATAGTTTTCACATTCTATTTAGATTAATGAATTTACAGAAAATTGGCAAATTTGCACCCGGTAAAATGGAGAGAGTGAGAATCAAAGTTCTTGTTCTCTGCTTTACATATTGGCAGATATTCCCTGGTGACCCATCTGCTGAGTAATTGGACACTCAGCCCTGTATTCTCGCTTCAGAAACAGTGTTTCTTTGCTGCTTGTAGCTTTAAGCAAAATTTCTTTACCCTGTTTGCACAAATGTCCAGCGTGAAAAACTTCCATTACAGTCAAAAAGGTAAATGATTCATATGTTTTTGTATTATTTATTTTCTGTTCAGCAGTTTGACAAATTGACTCTCGTTAGTTCACAGTGAAGGAATTAAGTGCCTTGGAAGGCTCCACTAACCTCAAAATTAATTAAGCAAGACAATTGATTTTGCTGAGAATAGTGCCATGTCAATTAACAAATTACTTTGTTATATATATGATTTGAGGACAGTGAGAAGATCTGGAAGACATCTAGAAAAATTCAAGTTGGTAATTTCTTCCTCTAATCAGAGTCTGTACTGATACCCACTGCATTCAATACATGAATTTCTCCCAGCTGCAGTACATCACAAGGAAAGAGAGGAAGTAATTCTGCGTCAGAAAATACTTAACAGTGTTAAAATGTTAAGAAATGTGACTTAATTTTGGTTAAACTGAAAATCGGGAATGTTCCATTTGTGGATAATTTGGTGCTAAAATGTATGCATTAACTAATGGTAATTTATTTTAAATGCGTTAAAAACACATGATGCACTCTATTATATCTCGGAGCATCTAGAGATTATTTCTATAAGGTGCTATTGATATTCTGTAGGGTTTTACTAGTAATCAATAGAAAAGGTTGGCAGCGATGTCACATATTAGCAAATTGTTTTGCTTTGTTTTCCCATTTATTGAGAAAATAGTTCAAATTTGGATCTAAAATCTAAACCCGTAAAGTTCTTGACAGCTCCTCCTGTTCTTGTGACTGACAGTTAATTAATCAAGAGAAATCCTGTCAGACCAGTGTTACTGATTAGAATCTTTCCTGGATGTGATGGTTTGATTTTTGCCAAAGACATTTGCAAGGGATGATTAGCTAGTTGGAATTGGGAGCAGATGTCTCAGCAGTCACTGAACTGTCGAAGTTAAGATTAAGGTAGTTAAAAGGCTTGAATGCAAAGCCACGAATGCTGTAGTTCCCAGGGATGAGTTATTGGTGGGAGAAGACTGCATTTGCAAAGGCCAGGAAAAAGAAATCTGCAGTAATAGTTTGACCATGTAATATGTTGAACAAGACTGAATATGAAAGTCATATCTATATTTGACACACAGTGCCTGCAGAATGTAGATGCATGGTGGAAAGTTGGTCTGAACCACGATAAAACAGTGCCATCTCTTAATCCAGAAGCTCTCAAATTGCTGAACTTTGCTGAGTTTTGTTTAATAAAACAGATGTTTTGCCAAGTCTAACTGTTACTTATGAGGGGTTTTAGTTGGTTTAAGCATGTATACAGTTGAGATTTATAACAAATTAATGAGATCAATTTAAAATTGGTTTGAGTTAAATCAGTTCAATTTCTCATGAAGACTGAATTTCAGGTGAGTCAACTACTGGAACAAGAGATTAGGGCAAAGTCTTTCCACAAGGAGAATTTACAGATAGTTGGCAGTTATGAAAATCAAACTTCTTATTAAATGGCTTAATGAAATGTAGGAACTTAACTCTGTTCTCTTTTCATCTCTTGGCCATAGTGACTTGCCTGGGGTCACTTTGAGTCAATGGCAGAGCTGGAAGTAAAACCAAAGAATTATTACTCCTAGTCATAGGCACTAACCACAAGACAATCTTTCTCCTCATTTTCCTTTTAATGGACTACACTTGCATTTAGCATTCCACACCAGTCAACAGGGTAAAATTATTGGCTATAGCTAGACAAGTGTACTAAGGAGTACCTTAGTTTATGGATGAAAACAGCTATAAAAATGCTCAGTTTTATTATTATTATTTATTGTTTGTAAACACAGAGATTCAATAAAAGTTTACAGATAAAGGAGGCCCAGCACAGGACTTAAGTTTCCCATTATTTCTTTCCTGTTCCAGAAGCAATATGCGTTACTTAAAATATTTCTCTGAAGGAAGTTGTTGCCAACATTTTTCTGTATTTGTTCTGGGAAAAATATATTAAAGTATGGAAGAATTCATTATGAAAAATGATCTTAAATTATCCTGTTTGCACTCTTAGCTTTTCTTTTTTACCTAGTAATTGTTACATGGTTCTCTGCTACGACTATAAAACAGGACCTATTAGTGAAATCAAGAGTACCTAATCTGTGCAGGGTTGTCTTTCATTGCCAGATCATTTTCACTAGTCTGAATGCCAGCTCAGTTCTCCACACTGGGGTCAGTTCCCAGAATTTTTAGTTGATTTGTCTTCCTGTCATTGCCAATCAGTATGAGTGAGTGGTAGGAATGAGTTGTATTATCAAGTACCATTCAACACGAACAACCCATAAAAATTAATGGCTATATTTTTCTATTGGGGATTTCATCAATTTAAATGTGAACCATATTTGACAGTAAACATTTACACCGTGGATGGAAATAATTGAGAATTGAGATGAAAAGCTAAGTTTAGCAGGTTATGAAACTTCAGACAGTCTGGCTGCACAAGTTCAGCAAGGACATCACATCACATCATGTCCAGCAATGGGTAAGACACAAAAGGAAAACTGTCTTCATGAAAACCTCATAGTCACAAAATGAAAGAAAGAGATCTGCATGTCTAGCAGAACCTGGCAGTGATTTTAGGGCTGCAACTAAAGCTTTGGTCACCTAAACACCAGACGGCAGTGTTTGTTTTCTGTATCAATTGCCAGTCTTGTAAGTGAGCTGCAGAGATGTGCCATGCAGCTCACTGTGGTGAGCAGAGAATAGCCTTCAGGACATGTGCAGTAGGGAGGATTGAGGGCAGCATTTCATCATGTTCAGGAATTGCAGATTACTTCCAGGAGAAGAGGACGTACCCACCGTGCATTCAGGGTGCTAGCGAGGTGCTACATCTGTCTAGTTGCAGAACAAAGAGGTGGTGATATAAGTATTTGACGCTTCCAAGGGCCACAAGCTGCTATGTATTTTTTAATTCAGAATCTCTATTACCTTATGGTTGTGGAATACACATCTATGAATGAGACCAGGGTGGTGAAATGAGGAATTGGTGCTGGTGCTGCTAAGAAAGTGGGAATAAATTAGTGTGAGCAAGTAGTCCAGTAGTGCCACTACAGAAATCTCCCTTATGAGGAAAGGCTGAGGGAGCTGGGTGTCTTTAGCTTGGAGAAAAGGAGACTGAGGGGTGACCTCATCCATGGTTACAAATATGTAAAGGGTGAGTGTCAGGACGATGGAGCAAAGCTTTTTTCAGTAATGACCAATGATAGGACAAGGGGCAATGGTTGCAAACTGGAGCATAGGAGGTTCCATGTGAATATCAGGAGAAACTTTTTCACTGTGCGAGTGACGGAGCACTGGAACAGGCTGCCCAGAGAGGTTGTGGAGTCTCCTTCGCTGGAGACATTCAAACCCCGCCTGGATGCGTTCCTGTGTGATGTACTCTAGGTGACCCTGCTCTGGCAGGGGGGTTGGAACTAGATGATCTTTCGAGGTCCCTTCCAACCCCTAGGATTCTGTGATTCTGTGTGAAATGAGAGGGGTACTTCTGATTGCTGTGCTTGGGGAAATAAAGTCCTATACAGAAACACAAAATAGGCACTGGTATATCTGGTATTGGTACCTATGCTAAACTTGAAAAATGTGACCAAAATTACCGTTTTGTGAGGAACTGCTGACAAGTACAAGTGTGTTAGTGTGCCTGGAACTAGGTTGAGCTTCTTATCATTCATCAGGTCTGCCCTGTGCTTTTTTGATTTAAAGGGTTTTCTGTCTTCTCTTTCTGTTTATTTATTTATTCTCAAAGGACTGAGAATATAATCAACCTCAGTTGGCCAAGAAACAGCAATTTTAAAGCCTTCTGCTCACTGGTCACTTGTGTGACTCGTATGCTTAAGTTTTGTTTATTCTCTAACACAAATCAAGGAGAGTGAGGGGGAAAAAACAAGCAAGCCTCAGAACCTGACACAAACCACAGTCAACAAGTAGCAGAATCCAATAGCAAATTTCAGGCTTCACTTGACTACAAATTAATTCTGCATTCTAACTGTGCTTTCTGGTTCATTAACATTCCAGTTTCTTTTGTGTTTTCTGAGCACTGCATTTAACTCTAACACATCCCAGTTTATTTCTGCATAACCTCATTCCACCACAACATTCCAGTAGCAGGCACCAGACTTACAGAAATGCAACCTTTTTTTTTTGTCTTCCCTCCAATATATTTCTCATCAAAGGAGTTTTGTCATCAGCTTCTGTAAGGCAGTATTTCACCAAGTGTGCATTAAAAATGAGGATAAAGGAAGTGTGAGTACATCAGTAAAAATAGCTTTTTTTCCCTTTATTTTCTTCCTCCCTCTTGGTTTATTTTTTATTTTTTTATATTTTTTTTTGCAGGCTGTTTAGATCTTTCAGAACACTCTTAAGAGCCATTAATATTATTATGGTACTCTCTATTATGAGTGGAGAGACTTAACCTATTTAATAGACTCAAGGGGGGGTTGGAGAACCCTTCCATGATAGCCACAATGCCAGGCTTGTTTTGCTAGATTCCTCTCCACCACTCAGAAAGGTATAATTTGTAACTGGTAATCTGAAAATAACATGAAGATTTGTTTTTAACCCAAAAAGTAGAATACTAAAATTTACTGAATGTGAAACCATCATATACTCTTGTTAATATAAAATACAAATGACATAAACTGTCAAGCATTGGGTGTGTAAGCTGATCAGCTAGAGTAAGAGAAGTCTCCTAATCTCCAGGTACATAAGGTTTTATGCATTCCTTTAAAGCCTTAGACCACAGCTGGAAACAGAGGAGGATGATCTACGGCACTTAGTGTAACAATTCCCAGAAAAATATGCATTCAGCATTTGCAGCCATGAAATGAGTACATTTATTTAATGGATTTCTGTTTTTTCCTTGGACAAATGGTATTTCAGAAATGAAATGTTTGGCAAATTGCAATATTAAGTGTGAGAGATTGTTTTGCTTTGTTATCCTCTAATAAAAGGTGGGGGATACAATGTAATTCTTTCACTGTTCTGCTTCATGTGCCTCAGACTTGAATATGTAATGGATATGTGGTGCTACTCTGGTCTCCTTTCTAAGCTGCTCCATAGTCAAATGTCCAGAGCCGTACTTCTGAGATTATTCCTCTTTTTTTTTTTTTTTTCATATGGTGGCTCTGTAATGTAGAATTCATAAACTAAGCAGGGAGTATAACTGAATTTCTCCAATTTCCCACTGAGTAAATTGAGTAGGAGGCCATAGAAACAGCCTGTTCTGCTTGCAGATTTCTTTATGGCTGCACATAGAGGGGTGGAATGCATCTTCACCAGACTTTGCTCCAGCCTGATGGACTTGCACTGTGCTTTGTATTCCTTCCACTAAATTCTAGACACTTAATTGAAATGTTAAAAGGAGTTCAGGATCTTACCTCAATAATGAATGGAAAGAGAGAAGTAGTTTCCCATCAAACATATTTACAGGTAAATTGTTCATGTAATGTACACCTCCCCCACCCTCCCCGAACACACAGAGATCAACAACAAATTATCTCCAAGTTTACGAAAGCACCTGGAATTAAATGGAGGAAGACATGCCTCTATGAGATGTATGACAGGTGGGTTTGAGTTTCTTCTATGAAAAGGAAGACAGATCTCACCTCTTCCATTCCTGGTTACATATGCTAACCTACAGTGCACTGTGTAAGTGATTATTATCACCTACCATTGGATGTGGCCTACAGATAAGAATCCTGCCTATAGATAAGAGTCTTGTGGCACCTGGATCTCAAGTGGAGGGATCCACTAAGCCCTTACTCACGTGCCTTTGCTTCAGAATGTGGCAGGAATTTGGAGACAATCCTGTTTGATGTCTGGCTGTAGGTTTCTCCTTGCTGTATTTACGGGCAACAGGAGAGGTGCCTGAGGACTGGAGGATAGCAAATGTCACTCCAGTCTACAAGAAGGGCAAGAAGGAGGACCCGGGTAACTATAGAC